>MU159785.1:89841-124641 GCA_015888305.1 Antheraea pernyi | reverse complement strand
CTTTGAAATTGTACGTCACCTTATTTTAGAAAATATTATGAGTATAGTGGGCTACCCTTAAAAAATGCCTTCACAGACTTCTTTGTAAATGTATAAAAGGGGAATATCCCAACATGCATTGTTTTGTTATATCTTAAAAGGATTAGGCAACGTTTTCGATGAAAACTCCTAGGCGGCTTGACTTTTTCTCGACATGTCCAACAATTATCGTTACATGTAAACCCAACCCAATACATCTAAATAGCTTTAAAATTGTATGTCACTTTTTTTAGAATATATAATGAGTATAGTGGTTTATCCTCAAAAGATAAATATATGCCCCTCACAGACATTTTTTGTAGATCTTTATTGTCTCTGTTGTTTCATTATTTACACCTGGCTAAAAAGAAAAATGTATCAAGTCATTGTCATTATAAAATTAAGTTGTCAATACATTTTTCAATGGACGTAATTTTCTTTTATTTTAACCTATACATACAAAAGTAAACCTTATTACATTTACCCAACATACATTGTTATATCTCAAAAGGATTAGACAGCGTTTTCGATGAAATCTCCCAGGCCGTTTGAATTTTTCCGACTTGTCCAACAATTATCGTTATATTTCTACCAATCTATACAAAACCTTGACAAATTTATATACTAAAACGTTCCCCATGAATTACTTTATCCACTGGTGAAAACCGTGTGAAGATCCGTTCCGTAGTTTTTGAGTTTATCGCGAACAGACAGACGGACAGACGCGGCAGGGGACTTTGTTTTATACTATGTAATGATTGTTCATTTAATTGAATTCACCGGACCAGTTCAAATGAATAGCCTCGATCCAAACCGATATCAATTCGTCGTATCCAATTAAGAGATCTGCATTTTCATTATTGTTGAATAATTAAAATACAACGGGCATAAATTAACTTTTTAAAGTTATGCATGCTAGTTTTCTTTACGGGTAATTTATATTTCGACATTTTAAATGATGTCAAATTAATCACGCACGTCTAATGTAAGTTATGAAAGGAATTAGATATTTAAAACTGCCATAAAGATTAGTCCATAAATGCTATTATTTTAAGTAACACCCAGTATTGAAAATGTTTCTTACCAATATATTATATTATACTTTATGACACACGATCGACGTAGATCTGAATCCTTAAGAATGATCCGAAGCTCTCAGTAACGAAAAAAAAATCATCGTGATAAAACCATAGCGTGGTGATAAAGGTTTTTCTAAGTCCGCCTGACTAGATACCTTGCAGCTGGAAATCTTTTCCCAACAGAAGCTCAGTGTGATCAATCGCTAAAACTGTATTAAAAAAACTGAAACATCCCATTCATTGACTAATAATAGATGATCGAGTTTAAAAAACGTATTAAAAAAATGTAAATCTAACGTGTCTGTACTTTTTGATTTTTGTGAAAAAAAATGTTACATGTGTCTTAGAATAAGTAATAAAATACATTTCAATCATTTTTAGAAATGTCTGTTTGTTTCTTTGGACATGTATCACTGCGTGTGGATAAAACTTCAAGAAAACCATAAAACATATCATCGAGTAGCATTTAGTCTTGCTTTCATTATAATCGGTTTGGTCTATCAAAAGTTATTGTAATTTTAATGACGATGCGACTTAAGTACGAGAGAAAAGTAGATAAGTAAATAAATGGGCTTAATACATCCAGATGATTTAATTAGTCACTGTTTTTTTACATCAGGTACCATGCGGACGGAGTCGCGGGCACATGTAGTACTATAGAAATTGGTACAAATGTCATTTGTAATATTTGTTTACTTACCATTGCACCAACTCTTTGTTTTCGTCCAGACATGACGGTGTTGCCAGCGTATCCGCATCGCCCTCAGTCCTACCTCCCGGATGTTCGGGGATCACTCGTTCAATCGTTGTCACTTCCTCGATATCCGAGTCGATCCCTTGCGCGAAATCCATGTAAAACGACTCACGCGAATCGCTCGAGCCGCGGCGCAGCTTAAGCGATAGATCCGGAGAGCTGTCATCCATTTTTAACTAGCACTATTTCCTCATCGTTCGCAGTGAGATCGGTTAAAATTTGTATATTTCAATTCTTTATCGTTTCTTCACTTGTTTGTGAGTCATTTTCGATTTTTTTTTATTTCAAAAGATTATCCCATTATGACTACGACACCTTTATATTATTAAAAAAAATATATGTCGATTATCCTATCGTATAACAAATAAACTGGTGCGAAATAGACATCATTTAAAGCAAATATGTATATTTTAAAATTCGAAAATACTTCGTTTAATATATTTTGGGTTTTGTTATATCTAATATAACTGTATTGATTTTGTATTGTAACATAAAGTCATGCTCTTGATTCCACAAAAATAAAGCTATTTTTAAAACGATACATCAAAGTTGATGCCGTACAACAGTGAGAACACAAAAGGCGCACACACAAACAATAAACAGTGTGTCTTGTCGCCGAATAAAAGGCCGGTTCGGCGTAAAAAAGAACAATGACCTGTGAACCGTTTCTAACGTAACCTTCCCTAAAATCGACACCGCTTCCTGCGGCTACTAATAACCGGCCGCAGACACGCACACGAACCCGTACATTCAAAACGTATAAGGAAGTCGATAAGCGCCAAACTTATTCAATATCTGACCGTATTTGTATAATACCGCGGTTTCTGTACAAAGACATCTACTACGGTCAGTGCGATCGTACACAATCGATCACATCACAAATCCACTAAGTATGGACCTTGTATAATGAATAATGTAACGCGAGTTAACTATTTTAACCCTCATTTTGGTTATGGGCCTTATTAGATTGACCGTCAAATAGTATCAACTATTTCGAGGCGAATTATTAATATTTATATTTAATTTTAAGCGGCACCATTGTTTAAAATAAAAGAAAATATATAACCACTAAAACTACATAAAAGAAGTGCGATTTTATCTATGACTATATGGTTTTATTTTAATATTTATTGTATATTTTTTACAACACATACAATGTTAAATTAGTTATAAAAATGAATACCACTTCAAGGATAAACATCTACATCCAAGGATTTTTTTGACAACAAAAGTCCAAGATGATATTCATTAACACATTATGACAATCCGAGGATTCCTATTCCGAGCACGCATCGCATCGGGCAAGACGTATTGACACGGAATAATTCAACGGGTACGAGGAACGTGTACGGCTACGGACTGTCACTCACACACACCGGTGTATTCGTAGTGGAGTAAACACGTGCGTGTCAGAGGGACGCGGCGACCGACGGTGCGGCAGCGCCCTCTCACGACAGAGGTTAACGCGCAATTGCCGCTTGAACCAAAACGCAGCGCGGTAAAACGCGGGAAGGGCGGGGGATGCACCCCAAAACCCGGAATCAATCTAACACATTCCCGGATTCCGGGAAATATTTGGAATACGTACGAATCCTAGGGAACGTCCATTGTTTTCATAAAAATAATTTTATCAATCGGCTAATAACAACAATTCCACGGACGCTGCAATCACATCTCAATTATGTACAAAAGATTTATTAGCCAACGGACATATAGTCAACTCGATATAAGTTCATTCAATAGTCATATGATTTCAGATACAGATTGTTGCTTAGGACTAAATAAGTAACCGGTGCGTGTTATCAATAACACCTTTTTGCAATAATAGTTGATTAAAATAATAATAAGTAATTGTAAGAGCTACTGATAATAGACGACTCAGTCAAACGAATCACAATGCCGTCCTAAAGAGGTCATTACCACAATAAATGTAAATTTGTAAGACTGTAAGATACTTTTGGTCGCCTTTTCTAAAGCTTAATCAACTATAATAACTCTATGAATGGAATCCTTCGAAGTAAATTACCTAAAGGCGAGATATAATTCGACGCGTCATATCCTTTAGACCTAAATAGAGCGCGACGGGTATTATAACGTTTTTTGCAGCAAAAACAATGTGAACTTTACTCAGAAACCACAATTTTAATATAAATCGATGAACCAGAATATAAGTTACTATACATATAGTAATTTTGAGATTTCCGCACATCAGCAACCCATTACGTCGATCTTAACAAAGAAAATATATAGGTTAATATTAACATTAAATTATAATATAACGTTATTTCATACTCCAGAACTATATAAAATCGATAATACAATACAGCCAGAAAAAAAAAAGTACACTCGAGTTACACGCATACAAAATATAAATTTATATATTACTAGCGGGCCGGGCGAACGTTGTCCTGCCTTGATAATTAAACAAAATCTAAAATTCAACCGCAGTGCCACCTACTGGGTCCAATTGTGAATCTACCATTCTCGGATCCACTGGAACACGCACACAGAATTTCATCCAAATCGGTCCAGCCGTTTAGGAGGAGTTCAGTGACATACACACGTACAGAAGAAATTTATATATAAAGATTATTCATCACATCAGACATAGAGAATATTGACAATGTACCTTAATAAGTTTGGCTTAGTTATTTTTGAGGTGCCGTAAATCACAAATGGTTATGTAATTTCGGCCGAGTTTGATAGTATGAAGCTGCAGTAAACACTAAACATCAGATGGTCCGCATGCTGTTCGCTATTCCTAAAGAAAGATTCATCAGTCCTGTCTTAGTTTAAAATATGAAACATTAATGTAACATTTTTGTTTTACAATTTCGATTTTTTAATCAAACTAGCGGCAGTCCTTGTCCCAGCCTCATAATAAAAATACCTTGACAAATTATATACCTAAATCTTCTTCATGAATCACTGGAATCATGAATACCCTATGAAAATCCGTTCAATCAGACGTGGCAGAGGACTTGGTTTTATAATATGTAGTGATAATCATTCAAGTAATGAAGAAGTAGATGTGAGTAATTGAAAAAAAAAAGAATTAATGCAGCAACAAATAGGTTTGCGCCTGTTAGTTCCGAGAAGAGCACCCTCTTTTCATTTGTCGAAAATGTATGCTTATAATAGGATTTGTAGTTATCTGATTTGTTGATTCGCGCGTACATGCAAGTTTTTGTGCTCTTAAGAGCACGACTCACAATGTTAACTCGGATATATCGTTTTCAAATAATAAATAACCCAAAATCTACGATTAGTATCTGGTAGAGCCACGCTGAAGCTATTACTGGTTTCAGCATGAATGGGTCGGCTCGCCCGGGGTAGTACCACCCTCTCACAGAAAACTGACGTGAAGTAACAGTACTTGCATTGTTGCGTTTCGTTCGGTCAGTGAGTAAGAGTGCCGGAGACCCCTTTAAACCCCCCCCCCTCCTTCCCCCCCCCCCCCCCCCCCCCCCCCCCCCCCAACACAGGCTGGCAACACACTCGCGACTCCCCTGGTGTTGCAAGTGTATATGGACGGTGGTGATCACTTAACATCAGGTGACCCACCTGTTCGTTTGCCTCCTATGATATAAAAAAAAAAGATTTATTTGTGTCTTTTATTAGGAAGGCGACTACATAAATAATATTCAAATTAACTCTTTAACATTTGGAATATAGTTAAAGGAATTTCAATATTTTCATTGCCACCTACCGTATCCCTATGGGTGTTATTACAAAAAAATTAAATATGTATTGAAAAGGTTTCGAATTAAATGCACCGCGTTCGCTAATGTTCGTCACTTGCTCTTTAGTCTCGCTTTGGTTACGTTGACTTACGCAAAAGTATAATGCGAACTTGCCTCGGGCAAGCGCGGTGCATTTAATACGAAACTTTTTTAAAGCAAATATTCAATACGTATTTAACTTTTTTGTAATAAAACCATAAGTTTAATTTTAGATATTTACCACGCCTAAAGCAACATCTGAAAAAAACATCATAGCAAAATGTACTACCTAAAAATCATCGCCTGATTTTTCTTTATAGCAAATGAAAGCGTTGATAATTTTGCTTTAATCTCTGTTGCACATTTTCAACAAATACGTTTATAGTTAAACAGTTGCTGTAGTCAGTCAAAATTACGTTTTTTATTCAACTAGGCTTATATCTGGATAGAAAATAGCTCTTATTAAACACAATAACCAATTGGACCATATTTCGCCTGTGTTCCCATTGCTCAGCTTACTAAATCCCAGAGTACCTACATACGCTTGTTACTCGCCCAAAAGCATGCTAATTACTGGTAAGAACTAGCTACAGTCATATGTATCGAGATTCTGCCCGCAGCTCGCGTGTACAGTACAGTACAGAGTTATCAATTTCTTACATTTTCTGGTATAAAAATGGCTGTAAATTCATTAAATATTGGTCGGATAACTTTTTTTTATGAGTCGATTCCTTTTTCTGCCTACTTTTGGCGGTTTGCTCGAAAAATTAAGTGAAAATATTTTTTTTTTTCAAAAACTGTACTTTAGACTCCTACTGGTGAACCAGTGCGAGTTACACAAAAAAATACTAATACTATTTTAAAGAGCGTGAAATTACCCACAAGTTCCATCAAACCAATTTGCAATATTGTAAAAGCCGGGTAAGCATTAGAAATTTGAAAAAAAAAAGAGATTATTTTACATGCATTTTGAATGTTACCATTCAAAAACTTTAAATTTAAATCGTGAGTACTTAAAATTAATATTAAGAGCTCAAACCTGGTGAGATTTTTTTTCTATATGTAGATCAATATTTTGAATGAACAAAAAAAAAAAAAAAAATTTTGCGGAAATGAACCACCCTATTCTTCAGTCAAGTTACACATCAACAATATTCTTTCGACATATTATGTACTTCCAAGGAGAATACACGATTTGATAGACGGTTGAAGAAAAAAAAATACACATACTTACCGCATATTATACAGTCGGTTCATTTTTCTTCAATCTGTTTCATCGGTTTAGTAATAAGCTGAGTTTTAATAACATAATCTTATCTTTTTCTACAGGAATACAGGAATGCTTCACAAATATATCAATTTATGGGTGTGGGATTGCGGGTTAAATTTCCTTCAAGTGGCACAGCAGTATTTTAATACGTTACCAGCTTTTGCCCTCGGCTTCGCTAGCGTTTATGTAATTTGACCTATCCCTCGAAACACTAGATTTTCAGGATGAAAAATTTTCTGTACTCTTGACGGTGTCTCTGCAAAATGTCCTGATGATCATCAGCTGAGTATTTAACATGTAAAATAACAGAAAGGATGTATTTTTTTAATCCCCCACGACTTTGTTCTTGAGCCTAATTAATATTTGTACATATGCGAAGCAAACCAAAGTAAGGATACATCTAAACTGAATGATTAAAAATACAAACAATGATTATGGTAATTTATACATATTTATAATATAATATTTATATAGTAAACAGTATGGTTATTACTTATTATTTAACACATTCGATATCACATTAATTTTAGTCTTTATTAAAACGCAAATATTACATAAAAATAAAATATATAATAACCATGAATTAAGGTATTTTTATACCATTAATTGAATATTAATTCACAATTATATTGTTGACCTATTTAAAGTACATAATATTCTACGTTTACATATTTCTGCGACGCGAGTTTCCTGCAATACTAACGTACAAAATAGTGCCTACAAAAAACACAAAAACCGTGCTCAGTTCAATACGTGTCAAAACATAATTATATAATGTTTAGATATTTTCTACGCGTATATTAAAATTTAACGAGATACATTACTGTATTTCATAGTACTGCAGATTTCTTTTTTATGTTTTACAGGTACGCGCTTAGCCAAAATCTCACCTGATGGTAAGTGACGATGAAGCCGAGGATGGATCGCGTTTACCTGTTAAATGCCTCTATTCACTCTATTCTTAAACACTTCCAAGTCTTATGATGACGGGAAGACAGACACCGGGAGTGTATTCCAGACCTTAGCCGTACGTATAATAAATGTGGAAGCAAATTCCAAAGTGCATGACTTTACTGTATTAATATATAAAAATAAAAGTATTAATTACAATGCATGTATTGCATCAAGGATAATTAAAAATTGCATTAATAAGTACTTCATGCTCTGTCTACTTTACAAGGAATAGATTGTAATTATTTTGGCATAACTCATGTTTCGATAGATGCTATAAACTATAGAGTTTATATTTTAACTTTAATATTTTGTAGTTACTATGTTTTCTTTTCGTACCATAAGCTATTAATTTGTACAATATATATTTCAATTATTTCTAGAGCCAAATCTAAATGGTCAATTCAAATTTCATTTTATTACAATAGGGTCGAATCTCACAACATCCTCTTCTATTTACAGATCGAAACTTATAGCATAGCATATAGTCCTGCCAAAAATAATATAAGATATACACGTAGGTATGTGTAGCCTGAACCTAATTAAACTGATGCAAGCGAGTACTATGAAGAATCTACTTTATCCCTAAAATTTTAAATTTAAAAAAAATTACACAGATACGTTCCCTACTCGAACAAACCCAATGGCCAAGTGAAACACAGCACTCCTAATGTCTTCTATTCGGTTCTGTACGCTACTTACAGGAAAAATTACTTTTCAGAATATCAGGATAAAGGGATCATAATATTCTCGTATCTCTTAAAATTCGTTGTAAACATATCGCTATAGATTATCAAATTAAAGCAATTACAAATAATGAAAATAATGAATTTTGAATATGAACAAAAGAATTAATAACTTACTTCATTGTTAACTGATTTTAGTGTAAACTCGTTCATTTCTAATCGTTTAAATCGTGAGTCAAGGCGAAACATTCTATATTCGTGTCATGGAAGAAGTAATGAGAACGTTGAAAAGCATCAACAAAACGAGACGCATATAGACCACACTTAGAAGCGAAAAAAGGACCACGAAGAAAACTAGTAATCTAAACTGCACCAACTTGAAATGCACGAACACTGAATACTCCGCTAGGAGTATTATTGTTCTGTGGTGAATACATTAGGCAGAGGGAAAATGGAGAACAAACGATGGCGTTATCTGTGGTCAATACATTCGGCAGCGGGAAAATGGAGAACAAAAGATGGCGTTATTTTCAAACAACTGTTAAGTACATAACAATAAGAACACCAAAGTGAAAAACTACGAATCTACTTTATATTTCACAAGAGCAATGCAATAGCGGAAGTGGCTAAAATATTAGCTTGAAAATGGCAAATCCTTTTATGTACCTAGCCATATTAAATACAATTACAATGTACACGTTTCTGTATAAACTTACTCGTATTATTTTAATATTACGTATACAGAGGCAGAACCATCATCGTACAGGACTTGACTAAGGCTGTCACATAATCCGGATTTCGCTATGATATCACTGTGCTCTTGCGAAATATTAGGAGGGCAAGAACATCTTTATATAGAGAGCCTACAGTACCCATGTACAGGGATTAAAAAAAGTCATAAAACTAAGAAAACGATTTCATTTTAAAGCAAAGATTAATATAGGTTAAATAATAAGTGTGGATAAATAAATACATGATTTTATTCTGGCTAGAAATTTAAGAGTGGCAGACTGCAGATTCTATTGCGTCACACCAACTCTTGCTTGGAATCAGTACTGTAAACAAGTTTTTCGATTCAAGGGGTTATATCGACTTGTGACCCGTCTGTTCGTTTGCCTCCTATAATAAAATTTAAAAAATCTTGGTGTTTTCAATGTAAAATCGGGAAACACTATTCAATCGAAATTTTATTTAATCATACGCTCTTTAGGTCTCGATGTGTCGCAGAGCATTGGTCCCAATGCTCTAAGGCAAGCACTGCATAGATCATACGAATGTGTGGAATCGATTTAATTCTTCCCTTTAATACAATATCGTGTTGTTACTAGGTCGTTGCCGTCGTTGTTAAACTGTCGGAAAAAATGGTAACCTTGTATTTCAATTTAGTCCGTTTTAACTTTCACTGGTGCCATTATGAAGACCATTACTATTGTCACAAGTGTTCCGTATGTACTCAGACAACGGTTATTTACATACAATTATGAATTAACATAAAATTACAACAAACGTTTTATCCTAATTTTCACTTACAATTTACATATTTGTCACTAGTGAATTTAAAAAAACTCGTATTATCATAGAGTAGTCGTCTACAGGTAATGGATAACCGGTTATAATATAAACATTAACAACTTTACGAGGTGAACAATAACATACAATTTTTTAGTACATTGCGTCATTTACGATTTCATTTTATATACAGTAATGATCATTTATTCAGTTACAAATTTTTGTGAACTACCTATTATGTATAATATAACTGATAACGCTAACGTAATACAATCAACGATATTATAACTAAAACGCTGTAGCTACGTTATCTATATGATATTTTCACAAAACAATTGGCACGACAACGCACACATACGTAAAGTAATATTGTAACTCCACGCAGCCTTAGACGAAATTTGGAAGTAAGATGGCATATTCTCAATATCGGTGGTGAAAAATAAATTATATGTTTTAGATACGGGCGGTTTGACGGGGTAGTCGCCAAAAATAGGCTAGTTAGCCAAGTTTTAACAAGGCGTTGTCGAAGCGCTTGTGACGTCTCTACAGCATTTAGTTATAATATCATTGAACACAATCATCAAACATGGAATAACATTTATACATTTAAACTGCTCAAGAACATAACATTATATAAAACAGTTCCCGTGGATGTATAAAATAAAATTATATCGGTTGATTAAATTTATGTATAAATATACGTAATATTAAAATGTTTAACGGACACATGTTTTCCACGCCAAACCGCCGCAGGCCATCGCGCCTATTAGATAAACCGCCAACGCAGCTATTAAAAACAAGATCACATACATTTTGATGTTCTTCCAGAAGAGTGTACGTTGTAAGGTCCTTGCTTGTGTACGATACGGTACTGACTGAAAAACATATACAACTTAGTTAATAACGCGTGTATTATTTACATAACTATAAGACATGAATAAACGGTAACATATCTCGAAGAGTTTTTTTTTACTTTATTTTTGGCAACCATTCTTCCAGACTATTACAGCCATTGTCGATTAGTTAATATAATATTACATATTACGTATTACCTGTATAATATTACAGGTGATCGTGTGATTATTTCGATGTTCCAACAAGACGATGGCTGCCTTGTTAGGACTTTCCAGGGAATTTTTGTGGCATCTCAGAATTCATAGTATGTGGTATTATTTTCCATTCACTTCACTTATGCAGAATAAACGAACTATATTACATAAAACACCAGCAATTTTACACATTATAGAGTCAAGTAACACAAGATTATGAATATAATATAAAATCCACTACACGACAGGCTAAAATCCAGCCAAAAGCTCGTGAAAAGAGTTTCATTGTTTTATGGGAACTATTAGTTTTATCTGTATTAATTACAGCGCCGGAACTATTTGTTTTATCTGTGTTCATTACGAAGCTGCCTTTCACTTCCTTTATTGTAATTCTGTCATTAAGTTATCTCTGTTCAATGTTATCATTACCGCTTAGTCCCTGTGGAAAAACGTATGAAAATATACTCCAAATAGTCTTCAAAAAATAGATAATAGAAATTTATGTTTCCGGTTTTTAAGCAATTTAATTATTGATTCGTAAACTTTTTTTAGATTCGCCCTTTAACCCTTAAAGTTACAGCGACCCAGTTGTTTTCAATTTTGTTAGTTCTAAAAATAAGCGACTCACGTTTGTTGCTAAAGTTTCAGCCTTGTCCACCAGCAGTTCTAACTTTTCACCTCGCATGGTCATATTGTCTGCAATGAAAAAAAAAGATATTCTCTGAAACATTCCATTAGAGTAAGTTCAGATACCTTGCAACTTTTAGATGCTTTGTGTGAAACTGTCACTACTATAAATAATATTGGCATAACAATTAGAAAAAAGTAAAATTAAATAAATAATTGTGATTTAAATAGAGAAGGAAATAAACCTATTTTTCTATTTTTATAGAAATACGCTCAACCAAATGAAAATAAAATAATATACAAAGTTCAAAATACGTAAAGTAATACAGGTATTTTAACGCGTGTTAACTGTATACATGACATTTTTATTACTTCAATGTAGGACAGATTTTTCACGCTCTTGAATTTGGCTTTTTCAGAGATTTCTTTTCCCAGAATAGAAGCGATATAATAACTATTACAAATGTGATCCTGTTATTCTGAAAGTGAATATTTATCAAACAAGAACTTATGACGTTAGGAGATGCCATGAAACAAATATCATAAATGTTAAAATACAGCAAGAATACATGTTATCCTAAATAACATAGTACCAAATTTATATGATCTCACAATATATACATACAGCCAGTAACAAATTATTAAAAGAGGCCACAATTTAAAAATAATCAAAGATGTAAATTTATTTATAAGCAAATATTGTAAACTGGAGTGGACTTAACTTGATATACTAGAAAACATTTTATAAAAAAATCTGCCAGGGGCTCTCGGCGCGGTTTTTGAAATAATAATTATTTTCGATTGATATTTAATCTACTTCACATTATAATTTTTATAGCCTATCAATTTATGGAACTTTAATACATTATTGTACAAAATGTCGTGAAAATGTGTTAGTGATAAAAATTAAGTTTTTGAAATAAGTTTAAGAATATTTAAAATAATCCCATTTAACTATTAGATATAAAGTAATATGCTTATGCAAAATGTCATAAAAACTTATTGACGTATAGCTTCTGCCCGTGACTTCGTCTGCGTGAAATAGTTACTTTGGGCTAACGCTAACACGCAGCGGAAGCTCTCAAAAGAAAATAAAAACGATTTTCAAACATTCGACATTGGTCCGCTCGTATTGGTCTTAGCGTGATGATATATAGTTTTCCTCTTTAAATGAGCTATCTAACAGTGAAAGAATATCGGACAAGTTCCTGAGATTGGCGCGTTCAACCAAACAAACAAACAAACAAACCCTCAAACTTTATAATATTAGTATAGATTTTTAAGTTATTTAAAAAAAGTCGTGGATGTCCAGTGATTTGAGGGGTGGATTGTTAATTCGATGTCCGCAGGTTCGAACCCCGAAATTATATAGAATTAGCAGACATTTACTAATTTTGAAATTAATAACACTGTAAGGATGAAGGGAAACATCTTGAGGAAACCTGCACCCGAGAAATGTTCTTGTAGTACCACTATAAGTGTATTTCATATAGAACCGGATTTCCCTAGGAGTTTCAAATCGCCAATACGTCATGGGCTGGAGTAGTCATACCTTCCACCGGGAGAGACCTGTGACCCTAAAATAGGCACTAAAACTAAAACAGGCTGAAGGGAATTAATATTTATGTTAACTATCAATTGTACAATGACTTATACTTCCCAAGTACAAAATTCATCAAGATCGGTTATATTAGATTATTTGAGAATTCAATATATTTTTAATTTTTAGTAATCATATTAGTAATTCTTCCTAAAATTTTAAAACAATTTTGATAATGATTGTACCATATAATTATTAAAATAGCATATATTTCCCCTGTGCAAAATTTCAACAAAATAACTTAAAAGATTTTTTTTTATTTTAGTTAATCTTTTATTCATTTCCACATGATGTTTTGTTTGTTCACAGTTTTAGAAATTTATCAATTGACAAATAATATAAGTTTCTAAGATATTCAAGATATACAAACAGAGACGCATACAACTTTTAAAGTGCATAATAAAATTATGTTCTGAAAACTATAACATATTTCCTATATGAAGAATGAAAGAATTAGATATATAAGCATCTGGAAAAAATTGCAGTCATTATACATATTTTGCAGTCAATATAATCAATTATTTATGATCAATGATTCCTATAAAATTACATATGCAGTAGATCCTTGATAACACAAACCACAATAAAGTAAAAGCCTCTATAATTAAAAAAAAATCTGCTTCCTTCCCCTAAGATCCCAATATAGATAGAGGTTCTATTACTTAAAATACGCACCCTCTATAACTTAAAGAATAATTTCAGTAATGACCCTCAGTTACTTAAAGAAATATTTTGCCTAACTCTATAATATAAACTGTCTGCCGATGAGTCATTTCAAATGAATGTACATAACAAAAAAGTTAAGATGTTAACACAACCTTGGATCATTAGTTGTTGTTCATTGTCCTGGAAGCTGTGCTATGTGACAAATGTTACCTAAGTAAAATAAGTACAAAACAAACTTTTATCACAGAGTATTTCCAGTAGACTAAACTTTAAATAAAGTTTTATTTTTATGTAATACGTGTATGTATTTTAATTTATCACTTGTTCAAGCGCATTTGTTTAAAAATAGGACCTCTATATGTATTAACTCATCAGTCACTCTCTAACATAAACCCTTGATAAATGAAAAACTCTATAATTAAAATATTTTGTGTTTACCTTGGTTTTTAACTTAACAAGGTTCTACTGTATTTGATTTGATATATAAGCAATTAATACTAACTTATCAAGGCCTCCTGATGAAACTACAATGAAATAATCAAGGCTAATACTCTTTATAATAGACATAAAAACATTACTATTTGCAGGTAAAGATAGGAAGTGGTTTGACCCAATACATATATATTCTGTTTTTTATTCATACATGATAAATATATGTTCAAAATTACAAAATATGAACAGATAAATTTAAAAAATGAAGTATCAATATTTTTACTGTAAAAATCAACACAATTTTACATAGTTTCTATTTTTTTTAACATCATTCACATTGTTGGAATACCTAGTCACATATTGTCTCAATATCCATAATTTGAGCTCTCTCTCGCAATGCAAGGGGACTATGTGGACAGTGATGCATAAAATATAATCATAAAAGAAAAGAATAGTATAGGGAATCATAATCGAGTTACATATCTATATACAGCAAATAATATCCTTGTAACATAAGTAATCCTTGTACAAGGTTTTCAATAAGGGTAAGTGCCTACACTCTTTACTAATTTTATCTGTCTGATCTGCCTATATTATATATATACACAATATATGTTCACAAAATTAAGCATTATACACTACTCAAAATTGACTATGATTATGAATAAACTACACAACATATACAAAATACATATACATATACAAAAATATTATAATATAATAGATGTGCATGCAGCTCTGCATGTAAGCCATATTTATTTTAATAACATCCATGAAATGGTACAAAAATCAATATGCTGCAGGACTGTCTAATAGTGGGTTTTAGTGAAATTGAACGCATAAAAACCCTCTCTATAAAAAATAATCAGATGTGGCCATTTTCATAATAATTGATCAAAGAATGTTGCAGTATAGCAATTTCAGATATAACAACAACCATTTTTAATTTTATATTGGAAAAACTTTGAGAATTCAGTTATAAAAGTATGACATCATCCTATCTTGACCTCAATTTTAGTGAATAGTTATTATTAGATATGTTTACATGTGGTCTAATGATGATAATGAAACCTTCTCCTTCTGTACTATGTATGCATTTATTAGTTTTCTATTGTTTAGTGTAGGGCTTAATATTTCTGTCAGTACACAAATACTTTTTAACAGTATATAGGACCTATACCCAACATATAGATAAATTGCTTTAATATCCATATTATTTGATTTACAGTTTATTTCAACATTGTCACCATATATGCATTCAATGACACATGCAATAGCTTCCACTCAATACAACTCAATCACTAAAGTGATAAGGCTGATAAATTATTTTATATACATTATTATGTTATCGAAACCAGAAAAATATGAGCATTGTGTTTACAATAGCTTTAATGAACTGATAACAAGGGGTAATTAAAATAATAATGGTTATTATTATAGACCAAACTGATTAACTATTTTTAATGGTGAGAAATTCTCATTTTTACTTCAATGTTTTGAAATATGTTATAGAGACTAATGCATTGAAATGGTTAATGAAACTCTTAATGATATTTTATAATATTTTGAACCTTATCACCTAATTACACAATATAAATAAAAGATAAACAAATTACTATCATTTTCATTATACATAGTCTTATTATCACAGATTGACTATAAACAAAATGTAAATTCATAAAATTATTTTATTTTTGGTATGTATAAGAGCTGTAGTTAACACTCTGACTGTCACAACATCACCACATGCTTATTTTGGAGCACCACAGATTAATTTTCAGTTGTAAACAGATCTAGCACTTCGGTCACCATTGACCACTATGGAGCCAGAAGACAAACTGTGGACAGTCTTATATGACCAACAACACAGTCGAAAGTTTTAATAAATACCTAGATCAAGTAGATAAGCAAGTACATTGTATCAATAATAACCAACTATATATTTAAAAGTAATATAATAGTAAAAATTCACTTACCAATATTTCTAACTATAATATTTTTTAGTTCATCAAGCTCTCCATGTACTCGGGACATTGTATCCAGATCTCTTGAATCACTATAGTGCTTCATTTCAGTTGCCAAGACACGGGCAAACTCACCATTCATTGCATAAGGAATGGCTGTTTGTGCTGTATCACCAAACCCTGTTATAAATCTCCTTTTGATTTCGTTAAGGAATAGAAATGCTCTCGAACGTTGAAATTTCTGGAATTACACATAGCAAATTAGTAATTTATCTTACAATAAACAATAAAAAAACTTTTCAATATATGTTTTTAGTACTTACATCATCGGTGATGCAGAAATAAACTAATTTATTTTCTGCAATATAATGAAACAGATAATTTCCATGAGAGTATGTCAACTTATCATCGTGGGGCGGTATTTTTGACAAGATCTGCTCTGTAACTTCAGCGAAGTTTCCGGTGCAGGTCGCATATTTAGCTAATACGACCGTGCCTCTAGCCACCAGGCTGAATAGTATAGGCATTTTGGAAAACGGAATAAGTGATTCACGGAAACAAAGAACACAATTACGAAGTTATGATTTCACTAAATTGTAGCAAATAAAATATACATATAAAATTATTCACTGTTACTTGTATTATTTTGTTGAAAAATTATAAAGAAAACAAGTTATATTAGAAACCCAGGATTAAAATACAATGTAAAACGAAGAACGCGTCAAAGATTCGTAAAGCAGTTTATCCACTAATATGACAAGTACAACATAGACAATCTTCTTTGTTCTGTTGCCTATAACTATATACACCATAAACAAGTAACAATTGACATTAAAAACTTTTTTCTTCGGTATGGCCTAAGCCTATGTAGGTAATTTTGCCAACGCCAAGTGGGACAAATACACGTTTTAAACTTAATTACCAAATATTCAATGTAACATAGAATAATCTAAAAGAGCAAAAAAATACACTTTGTTTACTTTGGAAACTCAAGTAGGTATAAACGTTTGTGTTATAAAAAACTATTTTATACAGTAAACCTTTCATAAAACAAATAATAAATAGATATGTAAACACAACTTTGACTATTTTGGTTTTCCCGAATCTTTAATTTGCTACCCATGTTCCAAAAAAGAAACATTACAAGGTTTAAAGATCAGTGACATATGTGTGAAGGTTAATTTATACGTTGAGGTAGGGAATAACGATTTTTTTTCCTCTGTATAATTAATAGTTTATATTAGCAAACTTGCCGAAAATAAGACGCCTTTGGAGTTTGTGACAAAATTTTAATGTTGTATGATTCTCTTAATTCATATACACATATAGTTTTATTCTATTAGATGTTTTAAATGAAATAGATTATTGTGCGCCATATTGAATTATATATCCGACCCAATAGTTTGAGAATTGTGGCTACAATAAACAATTATAAGTCATCCTCTCTTATTCATATCTGATAAGAGTTGTTACACATATTTTTATTAACTTAAATTTATTTAATTCTATAATTATAAAATAAAACACAAGACATTTTAAAAATAAAAAATATAATTTCAACATTACTTCATTTCACAATAATTTCTACAGAATGAAGAGCAAGAAGCTACATTTTGCCCAATAAATTTATACATGGTTTTTAATCATTTTTCCTTAGTCAAAGTAATCATCAATATCTATATCAGGATTTAAAATCTCATCACCAAATGGTGACAGATCTAGCTGATTAAGAATTAAATTCTCACACATTTCTTCCAAGTCCGTCTCACCTATTAATATGGCACCCTGTAATTTTCCATTTAGCAATACAAACTTTATATATTCCATTTGAGGAGTGGTTCTTAAAAGTATTTCATAATCAGTGCCTAAACCTTGTCCATTGTATTTGCCTAGTAAAACAACTCTATACCCAAAAAGTGTAGTACAATGTGTAAAAAGTTCAAAACAAAAGTCTTGAAGTACCTCTTCATTGATAATCCTGGCATGCATAGCTTTTGAAGCCATTGCAGCCATCTGCCTAGCTTGAGTCCAAAGTCTCAACTGAAACCAATGAGGTGCATGATTCCAATTAGCACATGCCACATCTCCAGCAGCAAAAACATTTTTTATACTTGTTTCCTGATATTCATTTACTGCCAATCCTCCATCAGGACCAACATTTGGATTTTTGTCCCATGTAAAATTGACAGCTGGTTCAACACCAGTAGCTGATATTAAAAAATCACAGTTAATGATTCTCCCATTGGTCAATTCAACATGTAGAGGAAATTCATCATTATTAGTTTCAACAACAGATTTAACTTCAACTCGGTATATGATTTCAAGATTTTGTACACTTTTGTTATTTTTGTTTCCTTCCAAATTTCTATACCAATCTGGGCCTAATGCTGCTGATTTTAGATGCTTATTCAAAGAAACCAAAGTATCTTCCTCAGTAAAAACATGTCTTCTTAAAACTGTATTACTTGTCTGCACATTTTCATTGTTGTTTTTAAATGAATTTTGGAAGAATTCTGCAGCACCGGGATCTATGAATGTAGCTGAAATGTAATCATCTCTAATAACCCAGAATTTCTCAATGTCAGGTGTCGCATGTACAACTTCAGATGCAATGCCCCCATTACCAACTATTACCATCTTACGACCACTTTTAAGTTTTTCTTGAAATGTTTTAACTGACTCGGTATCTCTTATTCCTATAATTCTATTACTTTTATGTGAATCTGCTATAAGTCGAGGTATTCCACCAGTACATATGCAGATAACATCATACTTTATGACAACACCCTCATCTGTAGTTGCCAATTGCTTTAGAGTATCAACATGTTTCAATGAACCATAAATTATTGACAGGTTTGGATGAATTCTTTGCAGGGAACTCGCTTCAGTTTCACTAACATCAAATTTTACAATAGTTTTAGCATAAAAACTAACATTGCTTACATTTTTAACTAGAGAAGAAGCAGTGATAATCACCAGAGACTCTTCTGGATGTAAAATGGCAAGAGTTTCAACACAAGTAACTCCGGCGATCCCTCCACCTACTACTAAATATGTTGCTTTTAAATTAGACATTACACTGTTACTAGATGCAACACAAATAATTATCACAAATGATGTTTAATTTATGAAGATCAATGTTATCCAAAACAAAATATATACTGAAGCTGTATAATTACTGTAGTATATAATGAATTTGACATTTGACGCAAAAATCACATCACAATTATTTATCCAATATATTATTCTAATGTGAACCTATATACTTTATTCTAAGATAAAATGTTATACTAAAAAAAAGTACTCTTTGGTCAAAATATATTACAGTCACTGATTAAAAGCCTTTTTCATTTGTAACGTGCGTAAGGGCACAAGTCCGGCAATGTCACTTAATTGTAGGAATGATTATGCACTTCAGTTACAAGTTGATTAGAGTAAAAAATAAATAAGTCTATCTATAATACTTTTCCAGTTAGAAATTAGAACATTTTCTCGATGACAGTTTGATTAGGGATGCCGGCAATGAAACATATGATAGTCGCACAGACTACTAAGTGGGTGATAATTGGATTGAATATCGATACTAACCTGGTGTATTGTGTATTCAGCAATGATATTATAACTCTGCTATTTAGTTATAATATATTTGGTATTCAATATTAAGGGTTTGAGTTATCAATAGTATTTATTTCTGTGTAGTGTCTTATTTAACATAAAATATAATAAATGTGAAATCAATATAGTAAACAAATTGCAAGTATTTTGTATATGGGATCATTGAGTCAAACAAGCTCATTACGTGTACCGATGGTTTATAGTTGATATGTTCAGAACAATTACCTAACATAGTTATCATGTCATATAGATCTCAGCAAAAATCTCCCATCTACCGTCAAAAATAATTTGTATACCAGCAAAAATATAAGCCCTATCCTTTGATGCGAAAATGCGTATCGAAAATAAAACAATGTTTTAGATTCGAATTACATGTTTGTGTTCGTAAGATACACATGCATGTGTACACATGATTACTTTATTTAAAACAACAACCCAAAAGTAGTTTTGTCTTTTACATAAGGAAATACTAATTTGGAACTAACTTCAAAATAAATATATGGTAATGGTATTGTGATTTAAGCTAGCGTGCACAAACTACTAAGATACTACGTACCTATTTACTGCAGCGCGATGTAATAGCGTGTTTACTAATTAGACTCTGAATACCACTCACGATATATCATATAGTGGTGTAAATAAACTCCTTAATAATTTAGTAATAAGTATGTTTGGCAAATATTAAAAAAATTATGATACACTGTTTTTTACTCTATAATTTCTTCTCAGAAATCACGTATAAGAACACTGTTCACAAATTCGGGGTTTCCCATGAATTCTAGAAAGAATGTAGAAGTGATTAAATGTAAAGGAGGATTTAGGATATTTTTAATAATAGGTGGTTTATATATATGTATATATACGGTTTGCAAACAACGTGAAACAAACATTTTCTTAGTTCGCATCTATATAACTTTGATTTATTTATCGCTAGCGCAAAGCTTTTGTTAAATTTAAAATTATTTTTGCTAAACGGAAAATTATTTCTTTAAATGAGTTAGTTGGGTCTATGGGGAAAATAAAGACTGCGTGGCAACATTGTATACAAAATATCTCTGACATTTGATTGGACAATAGTTTTGTACAATATCCTAATCAATTGCATTGTACAGATTCTCAGTAAATAAATATTTATTCAACGTTGTAGTAAATTAAAATTGTTGAAAAATAAATAAAATGTTGTGCGTTATTTATAATACAGTAATTGTGTATAAACGTGGCTTCTAACTTTGTTAGAAATGTTTAAATAAATAAGAATAATGTACAAGTGGATATCAATTTGTTTAGCACCTGTCGTACTTCTGCTATGGTCTTTTCCGATGTTTTTATGTTTTCTATATTTATTACTACTTGGAATATTTATTGTGATAGCTGTGTTCCTGTTGACGCTTTGGGGACATATCGCTTTGTCCTCTCCTCATCAGACGTCCTTATACTTACTCGACAAAGTAGAAAAGGAAGTGCGACAACTTGAAGAAATCTTAAAAGTTCGTAATCACATAAATCTTAAACCTAATTTTATTTATTAGTTATGATTTTATTTATATGTAGAACAGTTTGTGGTGTATCTGTTGGTATTTTTTCCTTTTTCAGCATAAGTATATTTTTTTTTTATGTTATAGTAATAAGTAAGCATTGTTACTTCACGTCGGTGTTCTGTGAGAGGGTGGTACTACCCCGGGCGAGCCGACCCATTCATGCTGAAACCAGTAGTAGCTTTAGCGTGGGTCTACCACCTACATTATATACAATTATTATTGGTAACCATGTAAAACCATTAGAAACGAAATCAAAAGAAAGAAATATAGAAGTATGTGGAAATATCAAATTCACTTAAATACTTTACTCCTACACTTAAATACTTTATTTATCTTAAAATCGTACATTATTTTTATTTGTTTACGAGATACTAAAATATGAATATAAGAACACCTTATCATACACATTTATTATCAGGAATGACCCTATTTTTTTATCTCCTTAAAGTCTAATATGAATTATTTATTACACATCAGATATTTAGGCATAATATTCTTTACGTAGACAATATATTTAATAATCAAATTCTATACATATAAATATAATTGAAGACTATGCTCATATATCATCATTTATCTTGCTTATTTGTGAATTTGCAAAGTGTATCAGTGCATCATATAATCATAATTTTCTGTAGGAGATAAAACTATAGAATTGAATAGAAGCAACTTAAAATTGGTAAAAGGATCAAAGGGATTAAGTAGTATTCACATAATTACAATTTCTCATATAAAGTACAACCAACAATTAATCTTAATAACATACATATGTCCTCATTAAAAACGAAAAATATATCTGGTTCAAATTTGGTTAAGTATGTAAAACAGTATTATAATATATGGTTTGTACTAAAAACCCATGTTTATTTTAAAATGTAAAATTATACAAGTATATTTCGTAACAAAATAATTGTGTCATCTGTTTAGTAAATTTAGGTAATATATGAGATAAATAAGTGAACTGAACTGGACTGTAATGGTAGATTTATGATTAGGACCAGTTACTTCTCATTTTACTATCTGGATTACTGTCCATAATTTTGAAATATCAACTAAATAAGCAAACCAATAATTGAAAGAGATTCTATGAGATTTTGTAAGGAACTGGACAACTCCTATAATTATAAAACAAATGGGGAAATAAATATTGGTAACAAACAAACGTCCCTAATCGGTTAGTTCCAATAAATTACTATAGCTGCCAACCAACTCAGTAGCTAGATAGTATCTGTTTAGATATTTAAATTTCTTCGTGTTGTAAAATATCATGGGGTTTATGCTAGATCACATTTTTAATAGTTAATATTTATCAGGTAAAAAAAATTATATCACTTCGATTACCATATGACACTGACTGAATTATAAATAAGGACTACAAGAGCCAAATAAAAAAAAAATTCAAAATATAATCATTTTATGTACTTAATAAAAAGTGGAAAAATGTTACCTAAAATTCTCTTATTTATAACAATAAATTTGTTTAAATTTTTAATTTTTAAATTTTTTTCACATTAGGAGGACCAAACAAACTGGCCGTATTTACCAAAGAAATCTCATCTGCCTGTTATATTTGGAAGAACAGTTGATAGCCAGTTACATTTACTAATTGACTACATCTTAAGAGATTTTGTCACTAGATGGTTGAAGGATTTATCGTACAAACCGGATCCTGTTATTGATAAATTTAAGGAGCATGTTTGGGGAGGTATGCACAATTTATATGAACGGGTTTTAAGGATTGATGCTGAAAAATTACTTGCCAGTGATATGGTGATGAAAATAACACAACATTTTGAAAGAATAAGAATTGCTAGAAGTTGTGGGTGAGTATTGCTGTTTTATATAGAAAAAAGTGTGTGTGTACTTATGTACACATGGTAGAAGTTATACTTCTTTGGCATAAGAATATAAAAATCTTTTCAAAATTTTTATGTTTCATTTTATTCTATTTTTGTAGAAAAAACGACACTATTATTAGAAAAAGTTGACTATAGCTAACTTCAGTGTGTCGGTTTTTCGTGACGTTGTGCGCGCGCATCTTAATAACTTCAGGGTGTCGGTTTTTCGTGACGGTGTGCGCGCGCGCATCGTAAAAATTTACTCTCATCATTTTTCCCTAATGCACCAAAAGAAGTATAACTTAAAAAAAATATTGTAATAATATTTATGGTAGATAATATTTATACACAATATTGATTATTAAATATGTAAGTTGGAACTTATTAATACATTGGAATGCAATGAGGAAAAAATATATAAGTCAACTCAAGGCCTTTTTTAAGTGTTATTTATGTTTACGTTACAGATTAGAATTAAATCAAGCTCCTGTATTTGCACTGGCACCACATTTAATATCAACTGATACAGAACTGCATTATCTTCGACAAATAAGTGAATTGATAATAATGTTTTTGATGCCGCGATGTTATTCTTTAACACCAGGTTCACATCTTATGAGGGAAATCTTGGCTTGCAAAGGTATAAATATTATCCAGAATTATGTAATAAATTTTATTATATTTAGTTTATATTTAAAAATTAAATGAGTTTGTGTTATAGACTCATTTAATTCTTTTAAATTTAGTTTATAAATCAGTGTAGACATTTTATTCTGCTTCTAATTTTATTTTAATTAAAAACTAAATTAGTTCATTTATAGGTATATAATAAAGAGGAAAAGAATATACATATAACTAGCGGACGCGGCTGACCTTGTGCCGCCCTGATAATAAAAAAAATCTTGACAAAATACCTAAACTTTCCTCATGAATCACTACTGGTAAAAACTGCATGAAAATCCGTTGCAGTTTTTGAGTTTATCGTAAACCTAGACAAACAGACATGGCAGAGCACTTTGTTTCATAATCTTCTATACATATAATAATAATAATATAAATAAATAATAAAAACGAAGTGTCTGTATGTAATATCAAAATAAAAATTTTTTACAACTTAGGTACGAAAGTATACACGTTACTGATAACAAAAATGCAATTTTTAAAATTTTTGTCAGTCTGTCTGTTTGTTCCGGGTAATCTCCGTAACGACTAAACCGATTTTGACAGGAATTCCACTGACACATAGCTGAAATTACAGCGGGTTTCTTAGGCTACTCTAAATTAGACTAGGTATTAACCGCGGTTTCGTCTGCAATGCTATCTCCAAAACTATTGGACCGATTTTCACCAGCAGATAGCAGACATCATTTCAAGTAATTTAGTCTATTTTAATTTAGACTAGCTGTTAACCGTGGCTTCGCCTGCAGTTCTATCTTCAAAACAGTTCAACCGAACTTCACGAAACTTTCACTAACAGATAACTGACCTTATAAAAAGTAATTGAAGCAATTTTAGTTTATACTAGCTGTTAACCGTGACTTCACCCGCAATGCTATCTCTAAAACGGTTCGATCGATCTTCACATAACTTTCACTGGCAAATAGCTGATCTTATAAAAAGTAATTTAAGCAATTTTAGTTTATACTAGCTGTTAACCGTGGCTTCGCCCGCTGTGCTGTCACCACAACGGTTACATCGATTTTCACTGGTAGATAACGAACCTAATAAAAAGTAATTGAGGTTATTCTATTTTAGACTAGCTGTTACCCGCGACTTTGTCTGCATCAAGTTAAGCAAGATTTCAACTCATTCTTTATTTTTAATAAGAGAAATAATTAGCAGCTTATTGTTTACAATTCGACATTATAATTATTAATAACATTAATGATATAGAGGTCTTCCTAAAAAGGTCTTAGATTATAAACGTATTACGTAAAGTGTTCCATAATATAATATCTTGCGGAACAGACAAGCGTTTATTTTTTGTATAGTCACAAAATCTTAATTATAATAATGGCAATGTATATTAAATATAATGTAAATGTAAATCTTAATAATAATATTTTAAGTTATTGTTTCGTTAGTTCCTTATACAGTGTAAGTGAGTACTGACGTATTTATATAGTGGGTTAAGGTTCCAAATGTGTTGTTGGTGACAAGCCTCTTTTGGCAGGCTTTTTGTATTTATATATCTACTGTACACGTTACATGTTACTTTTAGTGGCGTGCGCGTCGTACTTACAATTGTCTTTAAAGAGCATTTCTGTAATTATACATAGTCTCACAATTCTATAACTCTTTAATACGATTTAAAAAAACGCGTGCGGAGCTGCGGGTACAGCTAGTATGTAATAACAACTAAGTAGCTAACATTAAAAAACTTATTTGATTCAAAAACTATTTTCAAGTATCCTGAAATGGCATCTATGACCTTAAAGGTTCATTTACTTTTTTTAGAGGAATATAAGAAAAAAAAAGTATGGTGATAAAAATGTACGAAACTAATAATAATGTTTTCTTTGTTATTTTTAGTATTACAACCAGCAATAAATTTAGTGACAGAACCTGATTATCTAAATCAAAAAATAGTACAATACCTAGAGGCTCAGAAAGAAGTTAATGCTATGCATGTAAGGACTCATGAATATGCTAAAACGTTTGAGGACTACATACGTTTGATCAACAGCTGTAATAATGTCGACACACTGAAACGGTTACGGTAGGTGGGCATTCGTACCATTATACTTTGCACTTTCATTTTCACACTACTAAAATTGATTTAGATATTATAGCCTTGCACAATGTACTATAATTATTATATAGGAAATATTAGGATGTTAAATCTTACTTTTTCAGAAGATAATAACATTACTCTGTCAAAATCCGAGCCACTAATATTGATGTAAAGAGGTTGCAAGTCTAATTTTTCGACTTCTCATTAATTAACACAGGAATTTTATTTTTTAATCTTTGGATATTTTTTTTTATTTTTATTGTTGCACGGCAAAATGACTGCACTATGCCTGATGGTAAGCACAGTACATTCGAAAAACAATGGTGACCACCGAGAGAGAATCTATCCATCGCCGGTCGCCACTGTCATGCCGGCCTGCGGAAAACTGGATATGCACAGGCTGATCCCGAAACGGGACCCGCGGTAGCGAATCACTATATCGGGCTTTTTCGCCATATACATGGTGGTTGCGACCCAGTTAGGCTGTAAAACCCTACCACCCCGCTTTCGCCATTGCCTCGTTCGTTATTCAGCAGGGTGCACCACGTGCAGGTGAGGTTGGCTTGGGTGTCTCAAGTCTTACGATAAAATTGAATGCCCTACAAAAAAGGTGTCTTATGATTTTTTTGTAAGTACGTCCACTTCTTTAAAAATTGTCTAAGGTTAAAGTAAGACATTTGATGTATTTTGTTTCTTTTGAGGGTATTATAATTAAGTAGTATTATAATTTATTACTAAATATTGTTAATTATTTAAAAAAAATCAAAACATGTATAACGATGAATTTCTGAAGTCTACATTTGTAGTATTTCCTACAAATTGTACTTGTATTTACAAGTACTTATAAACTAATCAAATAAGTACAATTTTTAAGTTTCAAAGGCAATATTAAGGCAATATAATTCAAAAGCAGATTTTAAAGTACAAACATCTATATATGTATCTTGCTTTTCTATATGACGTCATTTTTTAAATTAGGCAGAAAAAAAATATTGTCCTGGTTTTAATTATGAAATATTACTATAAACAGATATAAAAGATATAAATTTGTGCCAGAATAAGATAATTGATAAACTGCGTATGTGCTTTTTTTTATTATACTAGGCGTACCCATTAAAAAAAAATTAAATACTCATGATGTAGAAAAATACATAAGGATTATAAAAAATGTAGTTTCATATTTGTAGGGCAGCATGGTTAAATAAAATTATAAAAGAAAAAAGGATTTTTATCAATGATCCTATGGCTTTATATCTTATTTTCTAGATGCTATTAGTAGCCCCCCAATACATATTAAAAATTTAGATTAATCGGTCTAGTGAATCCTAACAATTTAAAAAAAAATTACGATATCTGAAACTTTCAAGATCTTACCAATTTATTAGTACCTACATATCCCTTAAATACCGCTTCAATATACATATTTCTGTCACCAATTCACTATGTTTATAGCCGCTATGGCCTTTAAACGTATTTTAAACTGGAAATAATATTTTAATAAATAGTCAAAAGAAGGTCAAAGGAAGATCATGAATGTATTTGGAATAAATCCCTGTAAAGCGAGTAGTCTCGTCTTCAATAGTTTGGTAAAAGCATTTTAAATAAACCTTTTGTTGTTACTGCTAACACAGCTTACATTCCATACATATGTCTCTCAACAGGTTTGCTTTTTTGAGAAAAATTGTTTCACCCAAATTAATCGAAACCATCCCAAAGATAAGTGAAGGCTTAATGTTATAGTTCAGGGCATCTTCTATAAATCATCGTTGCACCCGCAACTTAAATAGTCAAGCTTTTCGTGATTTTTTTGTGAATATGCTAAGGTTAGGGTATAATGGAGCTGACATTTTCTTTACAAACGTAAGTCCCTAAATAAAATAGAGATCAAAATAGTTTTATTGCCTATCTCTTTCAGATATGACATAGTAACACAAATAATGCAAGCTACAACTCTTCAAAATGTAAAACGAGCGAAAGGAGTCGATTTAGATGTGATAGAAAAGAGTGGCACACAACACAACATTAGCAGACAACAAGTCTCTGATGCTAAGAAACTGCAAAGATATATCAGCCAACTCACTGTAGCTAAAGCTGAGTGTGAAACAGCTTTAAAACGATTAGGTTGGGATGGAGCTTTTCCAACAGTTGAATCTGATAGTAAGGTAATTTCTTTTTCTGTAACATTATCGGTTCTTTATATAATATACAGTGTAAAGATTTTATAATGAATTGCAAGGGACTGAGTAGTTTCTTCGTTATAAAGAGTTTTAGTTGTACGAACGGACAAAACAAATAAATGATTTTGTGTTATACCATCCAAATTGAACTTGTTTCTATGTTATAGAAAGTTATTCGTTATAACGAATGACGTTATAAAAAGTTTTGCACTATATGTATTGATGTTATTTACATTTATAATAAATAAAAATTAATAATCACATTTAAACCTCTGGTCAAAATTTTATTGAAAGGCGTATCAGTTGATCCTATCATTATCATTACGTAGTATAAAACAAAGTCCCCTACCGCGTCTGTCTGTCTGTCTGTTCGCGATAAACTCAAAAACTACTGAACCTATTTTTATGCGGTTTTCATCAGTAGATAAAATGATTCATGAGGAAAATTTAGGTATATAAATTGTCAAGGTTTCTTTAAATGTCAAGTTTGGACAGCGTCCGCCAGGCCCGCTAATTGTAGATAATTTCACTAAATTATTAGGTACTATTGATGGATTTATGTCCAACAGAGCTAGTGTTGTTACAGCTGCGATAATTTTTATGATAAATTCGAAAGTATTGTTAAAGTTATTGTTTTTATTGTTATTATTGTTTGTTAAGTATTGTTAAATGGCTGATGTGATTCCAATGAAATTTGGCATAGAACCTGATTATATCATGGAATATGGCATAGGCACTTCTCATCAACTAAGAATAGTAAACCATGGCTTGGCACTAAATACTTATAATTCATTGCAGACTCTGCCCTTACATAAAGTAATGGAGAGCGTAACCGGCAGGAGGTATCTATCGATGTTTTTGGAGAAAATGTGTTCACAAGGCCTAGTTGGATTTTGGACGTCTGTAGAAGAATTAAGACATAGCCCTAGAAGCAGTTGGCACCAACTCGGTGCTGAAATATTTTATACTTACATAAGGTCGCCCAGTGCAGAAATAAAAGTTGACAAGGTTTGTAAAGCGACTTCGCTGGATTTAATATTCTTCTTTACCTCCTTGACTCTTCTTTAACTGCTATTTTTCTATATACTCTTGGTGTTTTGATTATGTTCAGATAAATCCCACGCATTGGTTTGTGTAAAACTATCATCAACGTATTTTACTAAAATCAAATATTTCCCAGGTTATAATTTTTTTTATATTGTACTAGTCAAGTACAAGACCTTGTTAGGTCAATAGCGTATTCAGTTCGAGAAAAAAAAACAATTGTACTATCTGATACTTCGTTTGCTTTGTTCTGCGCATGCGCACTACACCGATAGCCCCATTTCTCTATATAAAGAAAATACACATTGCTCAGTGCACAGTGCTTACAAAAATTCTAGTTTCTTGAAATATTAATAACTTTATATTAAACGATGAAATCCTGGTCTTTTTTTAGATAAGGGTCATATATCTAAGAAGTAAAAGAAGCAATATAACTGTTCTAAATGTTGCGTATAACTTCAAAAGGTATAATACACTTAGTTGATTTCTATACAAAGAATAATAATTAAAAGTATTTGAGCTTCTATTAACATTTTTAATGTCGTTTCTTCTTTGCGCGTTACACCACAATCGATATTATAAAAATTTAAAATCAAAATTACTGGTATCATCGCTCTTAACATGATTAACCTCATTTACATGCACCGTAGGGTGTTTGATGTAAAGTATACAAAAACGGTAGGAAATATCTTTTATCTACACAAATAAATAAAATCGTAAGCATGTTTGTAATGTCAAAATAACAGCTTTTTATTTAATGGAACTATATAAGTTACTTATAACAAAAACGATTTTTAAAATGTTAGTTTCTTCCGGCTAAGCCTATCATCGGTTTTAACGGGACTTTTACTAACAGATAGCTGATATTATAAGAAGGAACTTGGAATACTTTGTTTAAAAAAAAAACGAGTCTGCTGTAGGCCACACGACTGAAGTAAAACTTCTTTAGCTTCATCTGTATGTATATAATTTTATTCACTTTAAACGTAGAATATTTAATGTATTGAACAAAATATTAATTTATAAAATTATTCAAGAACGAAATTATATTATGGGATAATCAAGAAATCACCGTTTACGTAACGCTAGCAAACTCGTAAACGAACTACTTATTGAGATATAGGTATATATTTCATATATATAGTATATATATATAGTACATATATATAGTATATATTTCATGCACTGGCTATAAGAGGAAGAGAAAAAGAAAATATGCGCGCACACTGCTTTTTCTTGCTCCTACAGTGTCGTACAGACAATAGGCCTACACTGTGTCTTAGATACACGAAACGTAACTGGCTATGAGAGAAAGAAAAAGTGTACTCGTACCTTTCTTGCCCCTACAGTAATATATGAAACGTAACTCTTTCTCATTCTTTCTATCTTCACTAACTTATATCTCCCTCTCAACTTTCGTTCGCCTCAATCACACTTTTCGTAACGCTCTCGTCATGCATTTACCAGCTTACTTCCCCAATCAAGCGTGCGTAAAGAAGTTTTACGTCAAAAATATCGTAGTTCCACGCAAATATAACCAACTAATGAAGCCGTGTCCTGTACCGCGAGCCTCACGCTGTATACTGAACATTTTTTTTTTGTTAAATTCCACGCTGACGAATTCTCTGGTAACAGTTGGTTTTAAATTCAATATATATTTCAGGATACTAGAAAGCGAATGGAGGCTTTTTTACTTGGTGACAAAGGACCAGATGTTTTTTACGAAGTTCAAGATACTGTATTAGATACGATCCAAGATAAATATTATCATTCGTTCCTAATGAGCGACTACTATAGAGCATTGATTGCCGAACTTGCGACTGAAGAGGCTAACAAAGGTACCAAAACTGAATCATATTCTTAATACTCTGAGTTTGGATTTGCTTGAAGTTATTTATGTCCCGTAAAAAAACTACGTCAGTAATAACTCCTGCAGTTTATCACTGTCGTGATTAGGTACAGTTCAATATTATGTTTAATTATCTCATATTAATTGTCATGAATTATAATCCGTGATATAACTTGTTAAAATAACATAGTTTGTTCTGATTACATCAAAGGTCTTATAATACCCATGTCTATCTGTAAAATATTAAAATTGATAACTAATTTCTCTCTCTCTTTTTATGTATATTTTGTTTAAAAACATCAAATAATATGTACAATAAAACAAAATTATTTATGTTTGCAATATTGTAATGTAATTCCCTAAATTGTAACTTGATCTACTATTTAAATCACTGATATGAAGCTGTTATTTTTATTTTTATTTCAATGTTTCACACACTATCCAAAGCTCCACCACAAATTTCCCAATTTTTTTTTCAGTCTGTTCGAAATAAATAAACAAATATTTAAGTTGTAGCCCAAAATGAAAGTTATTATATAACCAGTGATATGTGAAATGCTTTATAGCTACTGGATGATTAGTAATTAATGTACGCTTACGTTGCACCTGTATATTGTTTTGTGATACAGATACGTCTTAGTCTAATTTTTTTCATTAGATATGAACGCAGATAGATCTCCGCTGGAGGACCGTCAACTATCGAACGACTCGGTGTCGTCGGCAGAGAGCGTTGGCGGCGCTATACACCTCAATGAACATTCAACATATGCGAGAAAAAAACTTGATCAATTGCAGGAAAAACATAATAATAAAATTCAGGCAAGTTAAATTTTTGTTATCACATGCATACTCGCTTCATTTTACGGTATCTAGTGATGCTTTGTAGTAGGATTGCAATGGAGCCCCATTGTTGTTTAATGAGGTATAAAGGTTTATATTCAGTGATGCGTTTTACGGACTAACCTGCTATCCCATTTCATAGCTTAATAGATCTACTCGCTACTCCTTGTAGTAAGCAGTTACCACAGTTATATCCTCCTTCCTTTCTTTCCTTCCCCAATCCAGTGATACTAATGCTTAAATCGTCACCCGGGGTTCATTACTGTAGTTTTATCTCCATTATCCCCTTTTCTCTTTGATCTGGGATTGCTATTTTCTTTATAGGCGTTGGCAGCACTCTGAGCGTTTCTATTCATTACCCTAATTTTATTTCCATTCTCCTCTTTTTTCTGTGTTCTGAAGTTGCTATCTTCTTTATAGGTGTTGGCAGCACTTCGAGTGTCTCTATTCATTACCCCAGTCTTATCTCGATTCTCTTCTTTTTTCTGTGATCAGGAGTTGCTATCTTTTTTCTAGGCACTGGCAGCACTCCGAGCATCTCTATTGATTACCCTAGTTTTATCTCGATTCTCTCCTTTTTTCTTTGATCCGGAGTCGCTATCTCCTTTATAGGCGTTGTCAGCAATCCGAGCATCTCTATTGATTACCCTAGTTTTATCTCGATTCTCTCCTTTTTTATTTGATCCGGAGTTACTATCTTCTTTATAGGCGTTGGCAGCAATCCGAGCATCTCTACTGATTACCCCATTTTTATCTCGATTCTCTCCTTTTTTTATTTGATCCGGAGTTACTATCTTCTTTATAGGCGTTGGCAGCACTCCGAGCGTTTCTATTAAGTATCCCAGTTTTATATACATTTCCTCCTTTTTTCTTTGATTCGGAGTTGCAATCTCCTTTACAGGCGTTGGCAGCACTCCGAGCGTCTCTAAAGCCAGAGTCCCCTGCATTAGCGATGTTAGCAAATGAAGTGGAAAAGTTGGCGGGAGAACAGATGCGGCTGGAGGCGCATCTCGCTCGAACCGACACGTGGGCTGAACATCTAGGCAGGTGGCGGGCAACTGTACACAGTGCAGAGGTTCGTAACACCAGGTGATATTTATGTCTATGTTTTTTTTATTTCCATAAGTCCCCAGGTCCTCAGACACATCCGAGATCTTTTTCACAAATATTTTTTTCATTTTACTTTATTTAAAGTTATATCCTTAATTTATTACGATTATATTATATGTTACGTCTTATATTGTTACATTTGATGTTATTTTATTCTACTTATTATTATATGACTAGTAATTTTTAAACACTTATATTTATTGATTTGTCATTTATAATGTTAATTTCATTTAAAATTTTCTATACATAAAAAACACTTAAACACTAATCAGGATAAAACATACTAATTTACTTCCGTTTATACATTTTATGTGTGTAGTGCCAGGTGATGTGTGTGTGTGGCATGTGGCTTACCTACCTACTTAGTGGGTAGGCAAGGCCCGGGAGTTGGAGGGCGTAGGGTTTGAGACAGGCAGGGTAGGGTTATGAGCGAGGGATGGGGGGGGATGTTTAGGCTAGCGTAGGCTGGAGGGGACTTCAGGGTGGCTGAGGCGGAGGAGGAGTAAACCTCGATAAAAAATCAGTATGGGGGCGGCGGTGGAGGGGTTTTCTCTCCGCTACCGGCTGAACCCAGGGGGGAAGGGGCGGGGGCCCTGACCTCCCATTGCACGGGTTCGACGGGCTGGGAGGCAGTCTTGCAACCAGGCTGCCTCAGTCGGGTGTGGCGTGGGAAACGCCTGCCGCCGGAGGGTGTTGCGGAGCCTGCTCACGCACCCCGTGACACCCCCAATAGTGTGGCGTAGGTTGTCGTGGAGTTTTAGTCGGTTAAAGTCGCCGAAAGGCACCGGCAGCTGCGTCATAACACGCAGGTGGCGGTCGACTCAGCTCAGGCCCTCCCCCGGGGGCCTAACAGTCCATGATGGATTTTCTCTCCACGTTAAAAAAGAAAAATAAAATAAAGGTTAGACTTGTGAAAAAAGATAAGGCGAGCTTGCCACGGGCGAGCGCGGTGCATTTATTACGAATCCTTTTTAAACCAAGTATTTAATACGTATTTAACTTTTTTGTAATAACACGGTATAAGTTTAACGTGTTTACCATGGACCAAACCGTCATTTAACTTTAGATAAGATTCTGGTACAAACACTAAACCCTATTTTAGATAGATAATATCTGTATGTGTTCTAACTGCATAATTGTTTTTGATATTAGAAATTACATTGAATCGCTTTTTCTGACGCAAAAGTTCGGTATATTTAATTATTTTGTTTCAATGTTTTTATTCCAAACCAAAACACAACAGTTTTTTTTTCACTATGTCTTCTGGATACACGCCCTTTAAGGGCTACGTTCGACCTTATTATTATTTTTTCTTTAATCGTCCTACTAATTAGACCTGAGAGTTTTAGAGGCAATCGTAATTTGAACTTTTCTATTTATCATTTATTAATCACGTCGCTCGGGCATAATCTCCAAAATGTTACGTAAAACGCCGTATATATGACGTAACATTAATAATGACCAAATGACGCAAGTTCATGAACTGAAATAACATCTACCACAGCTGGCATATATAACTCAAACATAAATTGAATTAAATGATTCTTTCAACAACTCCCTGTTTATAACTTCGTCTTATGTTAGCGTTTATTGTTGATTTAAATTTTTACGTTATTTTTTTATTTATTTGTTTCCTTTTACAATTATGGATACTTACGTATTAACGCCACCGCAGCTACAAACGTGATGGTTATCAAGTGCAGATATATATATATATATATATATATA
>MU159785.1:16280-89281 GCA_015888305.1 Antheraea pernyi | reverse complement strand
TATATATATATATATATCATGTTACAAGTTGTTATTAAAAACGTATTAGTTGTAAAGATAACCTCAAAATGAAATTCAGTTTTGTGATTACGTCTTCATAATAACATCTTAATATTATAAATGCGATTGTGAGTTTATTTGTTTATTATGCTTTCAATTCTTAACTACTGAGCCGATCGTGAAGATCATCATCATGACATGTTGTCAGGGTTACAGAACATTGTAGAACATTGAGTACAGTTCATCCAGACATTTTCTCTTAGTCTCTTTCCGAGGGATAAATGAAATCTACATTACCGCGAGCGCATCCGCGGGTAAAAGTTAGTATATGCATATTACAGAAAATCACGAAGTAAAAAAAATATTTTTTAGGTGATTGATGAATCAAAACCACCACAATTTGTAATCGTGGTACATATGGCCGAACAAGAACACGGGCATAATGAAGAGAAACCCGAACAGATAACCACCGGTTGGGTTCTATTGAGGACTTTGAACGAATTCCAGGTAATAACATCATCTTATTAACCTTATCCCACCTAAGTATGGTCGTTTTAACATGTTTGTCATGTTGTGATGTATGTTTTGCCTTAATTTTTACCTGCCCGACCTCCTTGGGATTATTTTATTGTATCACAACATGTTATTTAGGTGAAAATGTCTTTAGTCATCGCGTCATGACATGCTACGTAAGCGTGACTGATATTACATATATACATATATTACATATTATCTAATTCATTACGATATCTAAAAACTTATCTCGCACGTCCATTAACTACGCGGAGTTTAAAACAGCAAACGTTACATTTTTTGTGGTTGGGTATTGTAACCATATGCAATTATAAACTACACAAGTCCGCTAAAATAAAACTTAACACTAATTGTACACTCACATTGGAATTTAAACTTCCAAATCCGAATACATAACACAAAAATACAGTTTCATAAAAACCTTAACAGATATAAGTCCTATATATAAGTAAATTATTAAAATTTTTCAATTTAATATAATACATTTGTATCACATAAAACACACCGAAAATAGATTATCAATAATAATCGTTTTTTTTTGTACATTTTTTTAAAATTTTCTGTTAAATATACAATTAAAATACATATCGTATTGCGCTAGCGACACGTAGTATTGGGGCATGTGTACATCTATGTACAAAACAGAACACAGTTCGTTTATTGTATTGCGTGTATATAATATAATAATATAGTTATTCAAGACATGTGGTTTGCCGGCTAGCTATAGCCTATATACTATATAAGCTATAGTCATTTTAACAGAAAAGTAGCTAACATAGGTCTTTCCCGACTACTGCATTTTCGGATTTTTACTTATTCGCGGTGACAATAAATCCTAATCATGTTTGACGTGATAACGTCTTATAAATCAATTTCGTCCGGCTGCACGCCTTGCATGCGCATGTCTCATGGTCACGTTCCGGCTGAGCGCTCGGTGCAAGCGAGAGTGCGGAACAAGCGATAGAGAGGTGCGATCGGCCTAAGCGTTTGGCTTCTCACGCATCTGTCTATATATAGAATAATTCAATTCATAAAAATATCCCCGTAAACAGACTTTAAAGGCGACCAATTTTTTTTACCTTCTAAATTTATTCAATTCTTCCCTTTATTAAATCGATGTGATTACAAAAGAATTCGAGACATTAAATTAATTATTAAATACTCATTAATTTATTAATATTTCATATTGCCGTGAAAATATAATACTTTACATTGTTTTTATTTGCAGGAATTGCATCGAAAACTAAGGCCTATGTGTTCCGAGTTAAAAAACTTAGAACTACCATCAAATTCGTTCAAGTTTTTGTTTGTGAAGAACGATAGAAATTCATTAGACAAAGCCAAGATTTTGATTCAAAAATATCTCGAAGTGAGTTATTCATAATTATTTATACATTACTAGCTTTTGCACGCGACTTTGTTAGCGTGGAATAGTTACGTTAGGCTAACGCTAACATGCAGAAGGAAAGGAAAAAAGTTCCCGATTTTGAAACATTATTAATTGTTGCTCCGCTCCTATTGGTCTTAGCGTGATGATATATTGCCTACAGCCTTCCTCGATAAATGAGCTATCTAACACTGAAATTTTTCATATCAGACCAATAGTTTCTGAGATTACCGCGTTCAACCAAACAAACAAACCCTCTAGCTTTATAATATTCGTATAGATTTTTAATGAAACATAATATTATAGTAAATATTTATTTCAGTTTGTATTAGAAGATGATAGACTTAACCAAAGCGAAGCGTTATACACTTTTCTCAATCCCAGTTCAGAATATTTGAAACAGGGCGATTTACCAAAGAAAAACAAGTTTTCCTTTTCAACATTATTTAAAAGGTGCGTAATTTGTTTTCTCATAGACATTATCATCATCATATATATTAATACGTGAAGCCTAAACTTTGTATCCCTTTTTAACGGAATTGGGCGAACGGATGAACGTGAAATTTGGCATAGTTAAAGTTTATATGGAGGAGAAGTCCAGAAAGCTATTTATAGCATATAAAATGCATTACAAGTATATTAAATTAATTAAAATATACATTACTCACACTACTGCTCCGATTTTACACAACTTATACACACATGAAAATAAAAAAGACATTGTGACATCTGTCAATAAAGAACTTCAAAAAAGGTTGTAAAGGAGGTTGCTATGCTCGATTGTATGTATTATTTTACTCTTACGTTCCAATTACCCTTTTTCTTTCTACATTAAACTTTTAAAAAATCAATGAACTATGGTCGAATGTCGACCACTGGTTATTATAATTGTATCTGCAATTTATATAATCTTTTTTTAATGAATCATCAACATGACCTTTCAGTACATATTCTGACTAAAACAATCTTATTAATAAAAATTTGAAGCTATGTGTCATACAAAACTGAACTGTATAAATGAGACATACGGAATAAATTGCAACTTGTTTTATCTGATATCGTTGTGGGATATCTTTTATTGATTGAATTGTGTTTACTAATTAACCCCTATTGACCTTTTACCGATTTCAATGCACCTTTTTAATGTTAAATTTTATTATCACTATTTAGCTTCTATAAAAACGCGAAATGTTATGTAGACTTGACAATACTTTGAGTTATCTAGCCGTTTCGGCGTTTAGCCCTGACATTTTAAAGTATGTATATAGATTATGTTCTGTAGTCATTCTAGGTTTTTATTAATTTTATTCTGTAAAGAATGGTGTCTATATATATAAATCGGCAGAGACAATACGTTACGTACATATTCCTCCTCTGTTTCTCAACCGATTATCTTTTTCTTTTATTTTTTGTTTGATAGCTATTGACGACTTTAGTGTTATGTGAAGGCGTTTCTTTGGGAAATCAATCATAAGTACCTACTTGATTGGATGTTTCTTTTCCCCCCCCCCCCCCCTACTATCGTCATCACTACTCGGACCCCCCATCAATGATTACGTAATACTTGAATGATCCCTAATAGAATGTTGTATATATGTGATATTTACCAGTGCTGTATTAATTAAATTTTTTCGAACTGATTACACGCTATTGGCCTAATGGGCATTAACAGCGTCACCGGACTAAAGTATTAATTTATATTCAGCACAAGTAGTGAAGCAACGAATAGATCGTCACAGGAGAGAGAATCGTTTCCGCACACCTCCGCGGACGACGACGAGATATCGCTCTATCTCGACGGGAACGGCGCGGAAGCGAATAATAAAACCATGACGAATTCTTTGCGAGGTATAGTAGTATTCCATACTGATTTGTATACAATTGATATACCTACGTATATGTATATATCAGATGTAATGAAAATGTTTGCTAGTAATAGCTACTACTTTAAATTTTTAGATTCCCTAAACACGGTGACAGTTAAATTTGCAAGTATTATTTAGTTCAAAGCCATATATGATAACTTGATATATGAAAAAGAATAATTTCCATTCATGATCTTAGTGAATAATTTACTATAATTCCGGGGAGAATTTAAAGCAATCAAAATGAATAAAATTAATAAACCATTTATGTGTTGGCGTGTATTTATCTAACTTTTACCGCCTCCCTAATGTGTTGCCTTTAATTTTATGCCGATTAATTGTTTATCGATCACCAATAGCTGTTTTTTGGCATACAATAAAAATACAAACGGTATCAGTGGCGTAGCCTGCCTTGGAGGGGCTCTATATAAAAAAATTAGTTGGGGGGCCCAAATAAAGGGTAAATATTACACACGTTGGGGCCTCTGTAGCCCGGGGGCCCCATATCATTGATGTGGCTGATACGGCGGTAGCTACGCCACTGAATGGTATACCTCAATAACCAGAATTTACCGTGGAACTATCGCTGTTCAAATATCTCTCATTGTTTGACGCCAATTTTATTATAAAAATCTTATCACCAATTAGACGGCAAACTGCACAACCAAATGACACATAAAGTTGGAGAGATGAAATTATTAAAAAAATAAGAAGTGAATTATTTTTATATTTGTACTTATATTCCCCGTATGAAATGTTTGTTCCATATAATATGTAAACTGTAATAATTTAATATTATACATATTTATTCATTTACGATGAAACCGAACGGAATAAACGGAATAAATTTGACCGCAATTTGGTTGCAACTGCGGCAATTTGACAACCATTTGCGACAGCAGTTTGTGCTCAAATTACTTTGCAGTTTACGACTATATATTATATTTAAACTTGATTGAAAGTGATCCATTGTTATAACAACAGGCGCCGGCGCCATAGCAGAGGAGAGGGACAGTATAGCTGAGCCCTTGTATGCTTTGCTGAGTGAGGTCTTCGACATGCGCGGCGTATTCAGATGGCTGAGGAAGACTTTGGTTACTTTTGTACAGATAACGTACGGAAGGACCATAAATAGGTGTGTAGTAGCGTTAAGATTTGCATCAGCATGTTAATGGTGGTAGAGCCACGCTGAAACTATTACTGGCTTCAGCATGAATGGGTCGGCTCGCTCGGGGTAGTACCACCCTCTCGCAGAAAACCGACGTGAAGTAACAGTGCTTGCATTGTTGCGTTTCGTTTGGTTAGCGAGAGCGCCGGAGACCCACCTCCCCTACCCTCTCCCTCCCCTCTCCTCTCCCTCCCCTAACCCTTCCCCCCAAAGGGTGGCAACGTACTTGCAACTCCTCTGGTGTTGTTAGTGTCCATGGACGGTGGTGATCACGTAACATCAGGTGACCCACTTGTTCGTTTGCTACCTATGACATAAAAAAAAAAATCACTTTTAAGCCAAATAAACGCTTGACGTTCTGGATTTTTTTTATATCTACAGAACTGTGTGTGTATGACACGAGGTACCATAATATTGATTTATTATAGAACATTTTAATTTTTATCCAGAAACTGTAAATCAAAACAAATTAGTCTTGGTAGGATAGAGTACCGAAAAGGAGCATATCAGATATACTTACAAATTCAAAGATCCAGAAGAACATTACAATCACACTCAAACCTAGAATGCGCTAACTTGAATGTATAACATTATTAATATAATATAGGTACTATATAAAATGCAATAATTATTATTCTCTAATTGGCACAACACATATACAAATATCAAGTTTTATTGTAAGTTGAATGTTCTGTAAATTAATGTAAGAATGTAACAATGTTTTTTTTTTAAACTATAATTATACTATAGGTCGTGCATGACCGTATACGGTAATAATGTTGACATTGTAGATATGTTAACCTCATATCTACTGACAACTAGACTAGTAGTCCGGTGAAGCTGTTAAGACCTTGCTTGGTCAATAGCGTAGTCAGTTCGAAAAAAAAAATACTGGCAACTTAAAATCATAAAACCAAAATCAACTATATAGATAGGAATAGTAATTATATAGATAGAAAATTTATTCACAACATAACGTTCCGGAAAAATCCGTAATCGGTTCTGTCAAAATGCTGTAGTAAACATCCACATCCCAGACAAATAACGTCCTGTAATTATGATTTCTGGAACATTCTATTGAGGAATAATTAGATATTGTCGATTTTACAAGACTTGTTGCAAAACTCGGATTCTGTAATATTCAATAGGTACATATCTAAATTTGTCTACTGAAATGTGTTCAGGCCTTAATCTAAAAGTAAGTAACAAAATAAGGTCTATTGCTTCCATGAATCAGGGAGTATATGTGGAGGTTGACACTGAATTATATTCTATTTTGTTCCAGACAAATAAAGGAGACTATATCCTGGTTATTCTCTGAGCAAATGTTACATTATTATATAAGCGTAGTACTTAAGTCTTGGTGGCCCGGTGGAGTATTGTCTGAAGCCACATCGAACAGAAATTTTCAAGATAAAGGTAAATATTTCATTCATTTTGTTTTCTCGGACTTTTTAGTATAGTGATAGTAGTAATTGCATGAGTAACGCTTTGGTGTAAGCGGTCGTTTCACCATTGCTGTCGCGCTGAGGCTTTTTTTAATAGGCTATTTATTTATTTATTTTCTTTATATTTTATAGGTTACCAAGTAAAATTTTAAACAATTATACATACGTGAAACATTCGATAGAAGCGCTGCTTCTTACGCTTTGTACAGACGTTATAGTTTCGACATAATAGTCGATTATCATCATCATCTATATATTAATACGTGAAGCCTAAAGTTTGTATCCCTTTTTAACGGAATTGGGCGAACGGATGAATGTGAAATTAGGCATAGTTATTAGTTAGTTAAAGTTTATATGGAGAAGTGCAGAAAGCTATTTATTTTATATAAAATGCATTAGAAGTACATTAAATTAATTAAAATATGCATTACTCACACTAATGCTTCAATTTTACATAACATATACACACATGTAAATAAAAAAGACATTTTCACATCTGTCAATAACGCACTTCAAAAAAGGTTGCGAAGGAGGTTGCTATGCTCGACTGTATGTATTATTTTACTCTTACGTTCCAATTACCCTTATTCATTCTATATTCAACTTTAAAAAATCAATGAACTATGGTCGACTGTCGACCACTGGGTGCCCACTAGTTATTATTAATCTAGGAGATTAGTTGCCAAAACTATAATAAATAAAGTATAACCAATCAACAATGATATTATAACTAACTAGCCGACTCGTGCCCACTTCGTTTGGCGGTAATAGGCATTATCAAGCTACAACTTTTGTCTAGAACTCAATCATATATCTCTCATCGTTAAGACAGCGTTCGTAAGAAACGTTAGACCATTTTTTCTCCGACTGCCCAGATATTAGATATTATTAGCGCTTATGACGTATCTACAGCTTTTTAGTTACAATATAATTGGCATTCAACAGAACACACTCGCACGTTAGCGCTGCAGCAGCTGAGTGAGAGTATAATAGACACGCTGTCTTCGCTAGTGGGAGCGCAGACAGCGGCTCGCGGCGCTCATAAACTCTTCCACACGCTGCAGAATACAACGCACAACAAACAACTATTTTATGTAAGTATCACTATTTTAGGGATGATGATTTAAAAACGATTAGTCTAACAATTGATTTTTAAGTAAAGAGAAATTGATTCTTTTTTTAAAATCGATATTAAACATTGTAGCGATCCATTGGATCCATTGCTGACACTATGAAATCGTATTCGTATTACTCTGTTTATGGCTGCGAGGTTCAATTGATTTGTGAAACAGTACAGCTGCCAAAAGTTGTTACTCTTTAACACCACCCAGAGAGCAAGTGCAGGAGGATGAGAGGTAAACTTCCTGTGGATATGAGTAATATACACAGTCATACCCAAAAATATAAAATAAACAAACTATAAAATCGTGACTATTTAGATAAAAATAAAAGCATAAAATTAGTTCGATGTACTCAAAATAAACTGTATAATATAGCTTTTAGGAATGGCGAATTGAAATCAAAGAATCGATTTTTTTATATATTTGTAATCAATATTAAATAACGAATCGATCCAGTGGATCCATCTCTGATACTATAAAATCGTGATTCAATTTTTTCTATTTAGATAAAAATAAAAGCATATAATGAGATAAAATTAGTTCGATGTACTCAAAATAAACTGTATAATATAGCTTTTAGGAATGGCGAATTGAAATCAAAGAATCCATTTTTTTATATATTTGTAATCGATATTAAATAACGAATCGATCCAGTGGATCCATCTCTGATACTATAAAATCGTGATTCAATTTTTTCTATTTAGATAAAAATAAAAGCATATAATGAGATAAAATTAGTTCGACGTACTCAAACATAAACTGTACAATATATCTTTTAGGAATTGCGAATTGAAAACAAAGAATCGATTTTTTTTTAAATTTGTAATCGATATTAACAACGTATCGATCTAGTGGACCCATCTTTGATACTATAAAATCGTGACTCGATTTTTTTCTATTTTAATAAAAATAAAAGCATAAAATGAGATAAAATTAGTTCGATGTACTCAAACATAAACTGTACAATATATCTTTTAGGAATGGCGGATTGAAATCAATAAATCGTTTTTTTTTTATTTGTAATCGATATTAAACAACGAATCGATCTACTGGACTCATTTTTGACACTATAAAATCGTGACTCGATTTTTTTCTATTTTAATAAAAATAAAAGCATAAAATCATATAAATAGTTCGATGTACTCAATACTCAAACATGGAACAATTTTCACTCAATTAAACATACGATAGATGGTTGTATAACCCCAATTCCCTTCACCTATCCTTAACAGATTTGTTTCCTGCAGCATAGTTAATGCTACAACTTTAGTTTAGATTTACGGATTGTTGAATTACTTATAAGTATCTAATTGAGATCTCCGAATCTGTATATGTTTTAATAAGGAAAACGAACATGTAACAATAACGAAAAGATTTCACAAATTAAATAGCCCACCTCCCCTCTCCTCTCCGCCTTCTTCCCATTCCCCCAGACACAGGCTGGGAACGCACTTTCGTCTCCTCTAGCGTTGTTAGTGTCTATAGACGGTAGTGATCACTTAACATCACTTGACCCACCTTTTTTATGTCATAGTTGGCAATCGAACATGTGGGTCACCACCGTCCATGGGCACTAACAACACCAGAGGAGTCGCAAGTGCGTTGCCACCCACCCTTTGGGGGGAAGGGTTAGGGGAAGGAGAGGGAGAGGTGAGGGGAGGGGAGGTAGGCCTCCGGCGCTCTCACTGACCAAACGAAACGCAACAATGCGAGGCACTGTTACTTCACGTCGGTTTTCTATGAGAGGGTGGTACTACCCCGGGCGAGCCGACCCATTCATGCTGACACCAGTAATAGCTTCAGCGTGGCACTACCACCATTAAAAATTAAAAATTTGTTTGTTATGACATAAAAAGTATTATAGCAGGTAATCGTTAATATACTATAACAAACAAATAAAAAAGATGGAATAATATTATAAAACTTACCATTTTTATTCGTCTCTGCCTGATCATGCATTACCTGTAAGAGCGTCCTCAGTTTGCGGTAACCAGAGTGCATGAGATATGTGCCTCCAAAAAAGAATGACAGTTGGCTATTTTCGTGAATGTAGTAATAAAACCGTGTATTTTTTATTGTATTTTCCAATATTAATAAAATCAAAAGTATATTCATTTTATTTAGATTATATACTAATATATTAACATTAAAACACACACTACAAAGTAAATATAGAATCGTACTTCTACAATTTATACTAAATCCTTTTTATGTTTACAAAATATCGATCGTATAACAGAAAATGCTATAATCAGACCAAATATTACACACGATATCGGACCAAAAATATAAACAGATGAACCCGCGACAAAAATAAATATTCCTAAGAACACGACATTAATCCTTGGATACTGGACGGATATTGATACTCGTTCTGGAGTTTTGCCCACATTAGAAACGGTCTGTAATAAAACGAAAATATCGTTAACTCGATTAAAATCATATTTATCAAAATAACCCTTATTCATAGATAATTTAGAAACATAATTCTTTGAATTAAATTCGTAGTTCTGAAGAAATTAACGGTGATAATTATAATAAACATTAATAATTAGTAATTCTGAATGAGAGTATAGCTTACTTCATAACAAAAGCATTTAGTTAATTAAAGATAATTTTTTTTATACCATGACGGTAACAAACAAGCATGCGGGCCGCCTGATGTAAAGCGGTCACTGTAGCCTAGCCTGTAACATCAGAAGTGTTACATGCGCGTTGCCGACCCTTAAGTAACTTATTTTACATAATATTTTATTTATTATACATAATATTTTATTATACAATTAACTATACTGAATATATATTTAACTTTAAATTAACCACTGTAATTAGTTATATATAGTCCATCCATACATCCAATATATAGATGTATTGAAAGTAAAAAGTATTATTAGAAAAAAACCGTCTGTGGAAAAGAAACACTAAATCTTTTTTTAGTATATTAATAAACTAATTTTTAAAGTATTAGTACGTAAAAATCCTATTTTTATCACTCCTATCTTTTACGAGTCATAGACGAAATGATGTGCTTAAATACATACAGCAATTGATTTTTATTTTTATAAATAGAGGAAGGTCTAAGGTTTTTTATATGTAGACTAGCTGTTACCCGCGGCTCCGCACGCGCTTTTTAAAAAATGTATTAAAGAAATGGAAAATTGTGAGTGGGTGTGTACATTACAGAAAAGTTTTTTCAAAAACATTTGTAACTACGACACTCACGCCAACTGTAACATGTAACGTGTACATTAGATATATGAATACAAATAGTATATCGAGTGGGATGGGATTTATCATCAGCAACATAACTGGAACTTCAACCTACTATATACCAAACTCAGTACTCACTAACACTATATAAGAAAGTAATGCAAATTATAAGCTATACATTATCGAACAATAATATTTAAATCTTTTATTTTATAGATAGATATAATATGCCCGTGTTGTCGATATACTTAAGTTATTCTTATACGTTGCTATAATAACTGAAATATGTAGAAGCAAACGTGGTAAATAAGACAATATGGCAGCCAAATTGACCAAAAAGATGATATAATTCATATTACATACAAATATATGACTTTCAATTATGTATATTTATTCTTGACATTTTCAAAGTTTTTTTTTTCCTATTCAAATAGTTCATAGGCGAAGGAATTAATCCATACTGCCAATTCTGAAGTTATGTAGTAAGTATCAAAGCTAACATTTTCAACGTTTTTTTTTTCCTATTCAAATAGTTCATAGGCGAAGGAATTAATCCATACTGCCAATTCTGAAGTTATGTAGTAAGTATCAAAGCTAACATTTTCAACGTTTTTTTTTTCCTATTCAAATAGTTCATAGGCGAAGGAATTAATCCATACTGCCAATTCTGAAGTTATGTGGTAGGTATCAACGCTAACATTTTCAAAGTTTTTTTTTTTCCTATTCAAATAGTTCATAGGCGAAGGAATTAATCCATACTGCCAATTCTGAAGTTATGTGGTAGGTATCAACGCTAACATTTTCAAAGTTTTTTTTTCCTATTCAAATAGTTCATAGGCGAAGGAATTAATCCATACTGCCAATTCTGAAGTTATGTGGTAAGTATCAACGCTAACATTTTCAAAGTTTTTTTTTCCTATTCAAATAGTTCATAGGCGAAGGAATTAATCCATACTGCCAATTCTGAAGTTATGTGGTAAGTATCAACGCTAACATTTTCAAAGTTTTTTTTTCCTATTCAAATAGTTCATAGGCGAAGGAATTAATCCATACTGCCAATTCTGAAGTTATGTGGTAAGTATCAACGCTAACATTTTCAAAGTTTTTTTTTCCTATTCAAATAGTTCATAGGCGAAGGAATTAATCCATACTGCCAATTCTGAAGTTATGTAGTAAGTATCAAAGTTAACATTTTCAAAGTTTTTTTTTCCTATTCAAATAGTTCATAGGCGAAGGAATTAATCCATACTGCCAATTCTGAAGTTATGTAGTAAGTATCAAAGTTAACATTTTCAAAGTTTTTTTTTCCTATTCAAATAGTTCATAGGCGAAGGAATTAATCCATACTGCCAATTCTGAAGTTATGTGGTAAGTATCAACGCTAACATTTTCAAAGTTTTTTTTTCCTATTCAAATAGTTCATAGGCGAAGGAATTAATCCATACTGCCAATTCTGAAGTTATGTGGTAAGTATCAACGCTAACATTTTCAAAGTTTTTTTTTCCTATTCAAATAGTTCATAGGCGAAGGAATTAATCCATACTGCCAATTCTGAAGTTATGTGGTAAGTATCAACGCTAACATTTTCAAAGTTTTTTTTTCCTATTCAAATAGTTCATAGGCGAAGGAATTAATCCATACTGCCAATTCTGAAGTTATGTAGTAAGTATCAAAGCTAACATTTTGAAGTTTATTTTGTTTTCCTATTCAAATACAAAGTCGAAGGAATTAATCCATACTGCCAATTCTGAAGTTATGTGGTAAGTATCAACGCTAACATTTTCAAAGTTTTTTTTTCCTATTCAAATAGTTCATAGGCGAAGGAATTAATCCATACTGCCAATTCTGAAGTTATGTGGTAAGTATCAACGCTAACATTTTCAAAGTTTTTTTTTCCTATTCAAATAGTTCATAGGCGAAGGAATTAATCCATACTGCCAATTCTGAAGTTATGTGGTAAGTATCAACGCTAACATTTTCAAAGTTTTTTTTTCCTATTCAAATAGTTCATAGGCGAAGGAATTAATCCATACTGCCAATTCTGAAGTTATGTAGTAAGTATCAAAGCTAACATTTTCAAAGTTTTTTTTTTCCTATTCAAATAGTTCATAGGCGAAGGAATTAATCCATACTGCCAATTCTGAAGTTATATGGTAAGTATCAAAGCTAACATTTTCAAAGTTTATTTTGTTTTCGTATTCAAAATTTTATACTACTTTTATTTCCAATTTTTTATTTGTTCTATATTACGTATTATAAAAATAAAGTTTGTGTATGTACAATTAAAATAACAACTTTTTGATGAATGGATATGGCTACAAATGCCCAAAAAAAACCAGCTTTATATATTAGTATAGATAAGTGTGTCTAGGAATTAATCTAAAAAAAATGAACTAAATTTACCCATTAGTTTTTGCATGATACGCGCACAATGCAAGAACTATAATCATTTTATTTATATAAAAAAATATAGATGTATTTGTGCTATTTTTTTTAAATAGGCGCTGCGTTTTGTTTGGTAATAAAATATGTAAATGAGAAAATTTAAATAAGATACTATAAAGATTACCCACCTACATGGAAATAGACGTAGGCTTTCTTCCGTAACCCAACTAAGAAGACTCTTATATATTTTATTTTTCAATTTGGGCAAGTAACCTCCACAGAAGCGTTATAGGGAACCCGTTGTGGGTAATTTGCTTAATGCATATACTAATAAAGGCCACGTAAAGCCTAACACATAATTAGTTTTCTGCTTTAAGACCGGGACTTTTTTTTATATTATAGAAGGCAAACGAACAGACGGGTCACCTTATAGTAAGTGATCACCGCCGTCCATAGGCACTAGCAACACTAGAGAAGTTGCAAGTGCGTTGCCAGCCTGTGTTTGGAGGGAGGAAGGAGGGGGGAAAGGGGAGGGGGGAAGAGGAGATGTGCCTCCGGCGCTCTCACTGACCGAACGAAACGCAACAATGCAGGTACTTTTACTTCACTTCGGTTTTCTGTCAGAGGGTGGTACTACCCCGGACAAGCCGACCCGTTAATACTGAAACCAGTAGTAGCTTCAACGTGGCTCTACCACTTCCAAAAAGCGAAAACATTTTTTATGGGAAGCGCGGGTTTCTTAGTATTTGATAACCGTACTCCGGTGATGCTGTTAAGACTTTGCTAGACCAATAGCGTAGTTAGTTGAAGAAAAAAAAAAGTATTTGATAATTCTACAATTGGTATAACTAATCCGGCCTCCAACAACTTAATGGATGTTATTAATGTGGTTAATTTTGGATCAGTTACCGTGAGTCATGCCACTGATAATAACAATCTAGTTATTATGGAAATTTTCACTCCCCTGATAATTTTATCTTTAAAACATTTAATCTATGTTTATATTCTACGATCATACATATGTATATTAAAGTATACTCACGCTGTATGATAGATTATCTGTATTCGTGACGTATAAAATTTTCTCTCCTAGTATGCTTTCTGTAAACAAAAATATGTTTATTATTTTGTATTTAAGCACCTACTAGTTCAAACAAGTTAAATTATTAGGGTTTTAATATTTAGCTTGCACTTTAATTTCTTCCTTTTACAGAACTTTACGGAATTACGTTTTACATTTGAATATTAACTCGTATTACACCAATAAGTTTGATATATTGGAACCATAAAGTTTTATCCTTAACTGGTTCAATTTAAAATGGTTGTGCTTAGTATTGATTCTCATTTATTTATACAATTATGTATCTTTATGGTGGTAGAGCCACGCTGAAACTATTACTGGTTTTAGCATGAATGGGTCGGCTCGCCCGGGGTAGTACCACCCTCTCATAGAAAACCGACGTGAAGTAACAGTCCTTGCATTGTTGCGTTTCGTTCGGTCAGTGAGAGCGCCGACGGCCCACCCCTCTCCTCTCCTCTCTCCTCTCCCACTCCCTCCCCTAACCCTTCCCCCAAAGGGTGGCAACGCACTTGCGACACCTCTGGTGTTGTTAATTGTCCATGGACGGTGGTGATCACTTAACATCAAGTGACCCCCCTGTTCGTTTGCCACCGATGACATAAAAAAAAAAAAAACAATTGTATTATAATTTTATCATTACTACTTAACCCCTTCAACTCTTTTACGTAAATCCTGTTACCTATATTAGATTTTTTAATTAGTACCTAAGTCCTGCTTAGCTTATAGCTCCTATGCTAAAGCGTAATTATAAATTTGATGATATTTTTAAAAGTCTGCAAATGCAAGTTACGTCTACATCGGTACAGTAGCTTCTGAGCTTATTAGGAGAAAGGAGACACTCTAATTTTATTTATGTGTATAGACTATGCAATGTTGTTTATTTGCAACTTGTTTATCGAATATTTGATGTTAATTTTAGCAAGTTATTCACTCACCACTACTCCCCACTCTAATAGTATTCAGTTCATCCAACTCTCCCTGTCTTATTGTGATTGTACTGTAGTCTTCACTGTATCGGTACATTTCCTCAGCTAGGACAGTTACAAAATTTTCCTTACTTTTTCTCTTAAACCTCCTTTGAATTTCGTTTAGAAATAAAAATGCTCTGGATCGTTGGCATGTCTATGAGTGAAAAAAATAATCAAACTTAATCATATATTTCTACGTTTGTTTTGTTTACAATTTGTATCTGTTATCGATGTAGTTCAAAATAGCTAATATTTTTCAATCACTTCATACTCGAAAATAAAGATAATTGATATAAAAAAATGCGTTTTAAATGTACTGGTTTCAATCAATTTGTAACCTGATAAAATTTTACTAACCAGAAATTCTAAATAGGTATAATAAACAATTATTTATTTATGTATGATATTTATATTAAATTGTTATTAAAATATAATATCGGTACATTTTAAACTTTACATCATTTAACCTGAGTTTTTATTGTTTTTTTTTTCTATGATTTAAACGTATGTATATTTATTAATCAAACACGCGCTGTTTCCATGAATGTAATTTATCTCTCGGCAGTCACTTACTTTATCTGTTATGCAGAAATAAAAATATATATCTTGAACGATGTAGTGAAATAAATATGGTCCGTGGGAGTATGTCATCTTGTGATCGCGTGGCGGAATCTTCGATAACACCTCTTCAGCGATTTCCATGAAGTTTCCATCGCACGATGCGAAATTTGACGAAACTTTTTTATCACACGCCACAACACTAAATAAAATGGGCATTATAAAATTAATATAAATATATATTTATTGTTGTTTTTACTATTTTTAAAATCTATAACTTATAAAATGTATAGTATTTAATCACTTTATTATAAATTTATTTTTATATAGGTAATTAATATTTAATTAATAAATCGGGTAACTCTCACTTTCATTATTATACGCATACAAACCGCAACTAACAAACTCGAGTCTTCCACGGCCGCCCACGAATTTGAGAGTTTTTTCTCGTCTCCGCTATCGGTTATGTAGGGTTGTCAGTATTTTTTTAATTGCTTTGAAATAAACATTTTGTTTTCATAGGATGCACGACATATGTGAAACTTTTTAGTAGAATTAATAATTAATATTTTGTAAAGTATACTGGTTGGATAGAAATAGTACGCAAATGTGCAATATTTTTGCAACTAGAAAGTTGTTCAGCGGCAGCTTTTGTTTTTTTTTAAACGAGCATGCGGGTCACCTGATGGTAAGTGATCACCGCCGTCCATGGACACCTGCGACACGAGAAGAATCACAGATGCGTTGCCGGCCTTTTGTCAAGCATCATTAGGTTTAGACACAATAAACTTGTTTCTTCATATTTTAACGCTTATTTCATTGTTACTTATAACTCACTCATACTGCTACTTTTGGATCCGCGAACAATGTGACAGATCAGTAGCGAATACAGAGTTTCTTTACTAGCGAAAAGTGAAACTGTAAATAAGGGAACCGCGAATAAGAAGAGTTTACTATACATATTGTAACTGGTTTGAATAAATTATAATCTTAGAACCAAGGTCGTCGTGCCACATTCCATTATTTTGATATCCATCCAGATTCCTACAGTTATACGATGAACAGAATACAATGGTGATAAAAAAAACATTGTAACTTTGGTGACAATTTAGATATCGAAATACATTTCTTGCCGTAGTGACATTTCGATTTATGTAAATAAAAAAAAACTGATAGTTTGCAAAAACAAGCAGTATAAATATACTGAATATATCGTTTGATATTTTGGTTTTCTATAATATATAATGTTAATCGTGACCTTGATTAAAAAAATATTGTTACCAAAGAATTATATTACATTCAGAAAATAATTACTATGAAGAACACATGAGATACTATTGTATAAAGCCTTCAGTGCACCAAAGCAACGTATATTGTAAACTAAAAATCACGACATAACGAAGAACGTGTACGTGAATGATAACCCTAATAGCACGTAAGAAAAGCACACGATACATCGAAAATAAATTCGCGTGTCGGAGCGATGCTAAAACAGTTTCTCCTCGCTGAAAGTGTCAGAGCGTATTAATTGATCAATGCTATGTGATGCGACAATGTACAGGATAGTATGCGGACAACCATGAATCGATTTTCTGTAAGATACTTTTTAATTTCAGGCACTTCGCCATATAACATTCGTACGTCATCTTCTATTATTACATAGTATAAAACAAAGTCCCCTACCACGTCTGTCTGTCTGTTCGCGAGAAACTCAAAAACTACTAAACGGATTTCCATGCGGTTTTCACCAGTAGATAAAGTGATTCTTGAGGAAGGCTTCGGTATATAATTTGTCAAGGATTTTTTTATAATTAGGCCGGGACAACGTCTGCCGGGCCCGCTAGTATATATATGAAACATACAGTTCTTTTGAGATTTATTCACGTCCAATCTACTGAGCATATGGGAACATAGGAATGTGACCATTCTATGCGGAATTTTTTCTTACGTTTAGGCTATAGGCTACTTATTTTTTAAACTCAATTGACCCATCACTATTTTTTTAAATATACACAGCGAAGCGTGCGGGTATTAGCTAGTACCTAGTATATATAACTAGGTAATTAGTTATAAATTAAATTGGTTTCATTATTTTATCACAAGTGCGTGTTGGTTTGTCTAAATCAATTATGTGCAGCGTTTTTTATTGTAATGTAATTTCATCTTTACTCTTTAAACATTATATTACTTTTCCCAGTTTTATGTTAGCACTGTTAAATGTTATCATTATTATTTAACCCTTATGGTAAAGCCTGTGATATAAACGTATATAATACTCTAAAATGTTCTATAATCAACCAGTAGAAGTTTGTACAAAATAGGTACAGCCGTTTTAGTTGATCGAGTAAACAACACATTCATACATTCATTTTAATTATTTGTTGTAGATTCTATTATGTCGCTTTGAAGATATACTTCTTTTGGCGCGTTAGGGAAATATGATGAGAGTAATTTTTTACGATTTGCGCGCACACCGTCACAAAAACCGACACCCTGAAGTTAGCTATAGTCAACTTTTTCTATTGTTAGTGTCGTTTTTTCTACAAACGCAGAATAAGGTGAAAGATAAAACTTTGAAAAGATTTTTATCTTGTTACGCCAGAGAAGTATAACTCCTAACGCATGTACATAAGTACACACTCACTTAAAAAAAAAATTAAAATGCTAATATAGAGACATTATCATCCGAATTGAGTGTTATATCAATATTGTAAACGTTAGTAATGTGAGGCATTACGAATAACTTCGAATCATTGACGGTTTCAAAAGATACTATTTCCAAATTTATTTTATTGGTAACATAAAGCTCGTCAATTGCTACAAAAAAAACCGATTGACAAATGGATGAAAAAAGATACTCAATTGTATTATTTTCGTCTATTTATAATATATGTCATAGTGGAAGCATCCAGCAGTCGAAATTAACACATAAATAGTAACGCATATTTTAATTACAGAATCCTACAGTAATTCGAATTATCATAAGGATTCTGTAATTAAAATATGCGTTACTATTTATGTGTTAATTTCGACTGCTGGATGCTCCCACTATGACATATATATAAATCGTGTTTGTCTAGTTGTTTGACCGGTGGAATATCAATCGAATCTCCGCATTTTTCTGTTTTTTTTTTCGAACAATCAGTTCGATTTTTATCTACTATTTTTATTACCTAGGATGGTTTTAACAGCTTCATCGGACTACTAAGGCGAGTGCTTAAGGTACTCAGCCGATTTTATTTGACAACTACCTCAAGGGTGCACGGCACACCTCGGCTTGGGCTGTTGCCTGATACATGCAACATATATGTGTACCACGCATATATACTTCAACAACTATTATATATATTTCGTATCGGATAATTTTCTAAACTCTTTCAGTTTGATAAGGGAAATAAAATAAAACTCTTCCACTTGCATATGTAAACGTGTATGCGTGCACATGTGTGGATGTGACATGTGTAATGTTGTCGCAGTTGTGTAAGATTTTTCTGAATTCGCATACATTTTCTAATTTAAATTGGTAACACTATTAGCTGACAATGAATTAAAACATCATGAGGGATGTATGTAAGAAACTATAGAACTGTGGATATCTCGGAGTTTGTATTCGCCAATACGTGACGGACTGGTGTGCTGATTACGCCCATACCTTTTTTCGGGAAGATGCCTATGGCCTTGCAGTGGATCTTATAGAGATCCGTGAGAGTCTCCTCAGTGAGAGCGCCGGAGGCCCACCTCCCCTCCCCTCCCGAACCCTCTCCCCCTACCTTTCGCCCAACCATAGGTTGGCAACGCGCTTTCGACTCCCCCGTTGTTGTTAGTGTCTACGGAAGGGGGTGATCACTTAACAACAGGTAGGCCAGCTGTTCGTTTGCCAGCTATGACATTAAAAAAAAAGATATTGTGTATTTATGATAGTGATTTAGTGATATTTATTGTGTATGTTATTAAAAGACTTGTTACGTTTTCCGTATTTCCTGCATATTTTGATGAAATGATGAATCTCGGTCAATCATCAATGTCATTTGCACAGATAGTATAAAAATAAACGATGTCTGTTTATAAAAGTAAACACCGTTTCTGTGTTTAAATGTTACAAAGCATTTTAACTATCTCTAATTCTCTGCTACTGTTATAACGCTTCTCCTACTGATGGATATAAAAACTGCAATTATTCTTTGAAAACAATTTTTTATCATGTATACTTGAAATTGCGACGTAATAGAACGTTAGTTTTAAATATGTAATTTCTATTTACAGGAACTATTCGAATTGGTGCTTCTGGAAGTATTCCCAGAGCTCAAACGCTACCACTAAAGGTAACAGGATATTGTAAGGGAAGCGCGACAATAGAGATTAAAATACCTATAACTGACCTTACAGGGAATTTTCCAAAGGACGTTAAATCTAAGTATATATTTATAGGAGGCATTCCATTTTGCTTTAGCATAATATATACAGATTCTATTATATTTTAAGGATGATATAAAAATAACCACGTGAACCTTGTATTTGTTTTCTTAATTGTTTTTGGTGAGCGAATTTCGGATTCGTGGTGTTGTTGATCTCATAATTTTACTTCTATCACTTAATGCAATTTGTTTTAAAGAGAATTAGCACAAGCTGTGTTTATATTTGTAGTACGACACGCGTGCCAAAATGGCGTACGTTGAATGCGGAACAACGTTCAGCGTTGCACTGCTATAATATGATTACATTGTTGGCCTTGTGACAGGGCTGGATTTAGTAAAGGTCAACCGGTACCTTACCGCCTCCCCCCATATTGGTGGTGACTTCAGAATATGTGCTTAAAAAAACAAATGTTGGTAAAAAAAAAGTTTTTTGTAATAGTATATTTATGTTTCGTATTGAAAATGATTGTCCCACAACCTCCGAACCTTTAAATCCGGCCCTGCGTCTCGTTTTATGTTACAATAGATTTATTTAGTTTTAGTTAGCATTGTTGTTTTAAACACCTCTCTCTCATACGTCATCTCCGATAAAATGTATTAATGTATTTTGAAAAGGATGTTATAAAATTTATACATAAATTATAATTACATATATGTAAAGAGTGTAGTATAATTTACTTTACATACTTTGGTAAAAGCCTATTTTTATTTTTGACTTGCTGTTATTGTTATTAAATTATATTTATTATTTAGTTAAAAATTTAAACTAATTTATTTTGATAAAGAAAAGTGTATGTGTACTTATGTACACGCGTTAGAAGTTATACTTTCTTCAAGGGAAAAATATTTTCAAAAATTTTGTCTTTTGCCTTATTCTACGTTTGTAGAAAAAACGACACTAACAATAGAAAAAAGGTATTTAATACATTGAAAGTTTTAATACAAAGAAATACAAACAACAAATACAAAGAAACAAAATGTTGACTATAGCTAACTTCAGGGTGTCGGTTTTTAGTGACGGTGTGCGCACGCATCGTATAAATTTAATCTCATCATTTTTCGCTAACGCGCCAAAAGAAGTATAACTTCAAAAAATTAAATTAAAAATAAACACTAAGGTCTACGACTATACATACTATACAAATGTGTGTTAAATAGTAATGTTCTATATAATCCTAACTAATATTGCAAATGCGATTGTGCGTTTGTTTATTTGTTTGTTACGCTTTCACGTCTTAATTACTCATCCAATCGTAATGAAATTTTGCATACACATTGTCAAGGCTATAGATATAACCATAGGGTACAATTCATCAAAAAAGTATGGTTCCCGAGGCGTAGAATAAATTTACAAAAACACGCGCTAAACCGCGGGCAAAAACTTGTTGTTTTATATTTCAAAGTGCACCTAAATTTTAAACATAGTACATAGTTACGTCAGAAATATCTACTGCCTAATGTATTCCTAAATAACAAAACTAAGTACCTGACTATATCGTCTGATTCTGAATCTCGAACATTCTTAAATAAAATTACGTTTTCGATGACGCAAATTCTCTGTATATCTAGTCTTTTTATGTTCTATCGTCTGTGTGTTGTTTTATTTTCAGATGAACGTTGTCTAATATATAAAAATGTTGGTAGCGAAGTAATATATGCGCGCAATAGTAAATTACTATCGAATAGAGAGGTCGCAGGTTCGATCCCAGCGCATTACTGATTTTTATCTGATAAATATAATTACCGATAATTCGTGATGTTATATGTCTATATATACATGTATGTTAGTCGTTTAGTTATCGTAATACAAGTTATAGTTAGTTTGAAACTGAATAGCCGTATGTGTATGTACATTAATTTATTATTATTTTAATCCTTACATTATAAATGCTTTTAATACTTTATAAATACCACAGTTAGTTATTTTTGTTACGCTTCCACGCCTAAACTATTCAACCGATCATCATGACATTTTGTATACACATCATCTAGAGTACAGAAAAGGATTTAGGGTACATTTTGCTCAGAAAAATAATACTCCTCCCGAGGGATAGACCAATTTCAATTAATCCCTGGACTGTTCAAAGCCATAAGGGCTTAAGTTCCATATGAACGAGTGTATGATGTACTTGTTTGAAACAAGTTTAAAAAAAATCCGTGATTATCTTAAAAACTTTAACAATAACAAATTATGTAATGTAAAATTGTATTTTTTTTGTAATATTGGAAAGATATCTAAAAAGACGATATATATCCACCATTTTGAGATCTGGGTTTCAAAAATCCGCCGAGGGGTTAACGCGAGCGTAGTAGCGTGTAAAAGCTCTAAAAAATGCATAAAAAATTAAAAAATAGATTCGGAATATAAATACCCTTTTAAGTTGAAAAGTTACCGTTTTAACCGGAAAATGTACAACTTTGAGAAACGTAACATCCACGGACTTGAAATCAAAAAGTCACAACGTTCTTTTAATAAATTTTTGTAGTGAGTCGTTATGCCGAAAAGTTTGAGAAACAATGGTATTCATATGCTTGTAGTGTGTCAAATGTTCTGCGTATTGTGTTGAAATATTGCGAATCAAAATGGAAGTAATTTATATGATCTGATTTTCCTTGTAATTAATTATCAATTTTCGACTTCGAAAGATTGGTCCTACGGACTATATTAACCAAGTTACTAAACTATAATAAACTAAAGTTACACTTGTTACAAATTTATAGAAATATAGTAGTTGACTATATTAATGTACTACATTTTCTACTATTTTTATGCGAATTATAATATATTTATATCTATTATATAAGCATCGTAATTGTAATAATATATACTGTCCCGGTCAATCTTTTTGGCCGTTCTGAATATAGCCTTAAATTCGAAGTTGCGCATAATAAAGTCAAGAGTTGAATCCATAACGAAATTAAAATGTTATTTCAGGAATCCAAAATTGAAATTTATTTATCTATATGTTGTCACCGATTTTTTTTTATTGTTCAGCAAAATGACTGCTCTGTACCTGATGAAACGTACAGTACGGTCTATAAATAACGGCGACTGTCAGTGTTAAATAGCAATGGCAGTCATCGCTATCATGCCGACCTATAAAAGTGCGTCTTCACGCCTCGTTTGAAGGACCCCATGCCGTAAGAGAAAGGGAACACTGGCTGGGAGACGATTCCATATCTTCACAGTACGACAAAAATAACAGCTTTTTGTTTTGTTATATCTAGACATCTATACATATATAATAAGAATGTTAATGTAACGTGTCTGTACGTTTTCGATTTTAGTGAAAAAAATTGTTTCAGGTGTCTAGGAATAAGTAATCAAATACATTTCAATCACTTTTAGAAATGTCTGTCTGTCTATGTGTTTGTTTATGAACACGCATCACTGCTAATGTACTGGGTTTACGATAAAAAGAAAATAATAAAGCATATCCTCGAGAATAACTTTGTCTTTGTTTCAATAAAATCGCTTCACTGTATTAAAAGTTATTGTAACTTTAATGTCAACGGAACTTAGTACGTAAAGTTGATAAATAAATTGACTTCATACATGCAGAATATTTTATTACTGTTTTTTTACATTTGGTTCCACACGGAGTCGCGGGCACAGATAGTATATATAATATAATACGTGTTTATATCTATATTTGTGCTCTAAGCGTCTAAATTCAGAGCGGTCAGAGATATTGACGAGGTCTGTGTACTTATCGAATAAGTTGTTAAATAATTATGTACTATATATATGTTAAAAAGTATAATACGTGAAGACACGGACGAAGTAGCTGTGAATGTTTATAATATATTAAGTGTTAATTCGCTATTATAGTAGCGGTACGCTGTGATGGCCGTTTTGACGTTTGCTCGCCCATGAAGTTTCGTATAAAGTCATAAGTACGTTCGAAGGAGTAAATTGCTGTTCTTTATTGTCAACAGTGATGTGCATTTAGTCTTTGAAATTTATCGAATTTTAGGACATAAAATTAATTTAGTACACTGATATTTACATTTCATATATGTATTACTATATGATTATATAGTATGTGAACACATTTTTACTAATAAAAAAAGCGCCATTAACAGAATTCTTAATGAATTATAATATTATGTACTTATTAACAACACAACTTACCTTTTATATTTTTTTAAATTCGATGTTATATGTTTATATCTTATACATGATTATATTGTATAGAATCGCTGTCCAGCACATTAATCACCTGCGGAAAACTCGCATCAATGCTTAATGCAAAACGAAGGAGCATTTGATTTAAAATGAGCCGACATTTCACGTTACTACTGTAATTTGTCAAAACGGTCCTCATAGCGTGCCGCTGTTATACAATGTATTACTTGCCTATCATTGTGTTCACGGATCACAGTATGCTTTGCAAAAGCACCAATGACTTCACCGTGAATCGTAAAAGTATTAATTTATTTAATATCTCTCTAGTACCCAGTTAATAGATATAATGGAGTTTTTATTTTATACATCAGTCTATTTGCGTAAATGTGTTTTACGTGTTGTAAACACTATTTTGAATAAGTCTATGTATCTGTATGTTACAAGTTATGGCATAAATTGACAACTGTTAATGTCATTGTGTAATAAATACTACCAGAGTTTCCTATGAACGTTATTTTATTTATGAACTATGTATCAAATAACAGTTTTTTTTTTTCGACTCCATCCGTGTTATTACAAAAAAGTTAAATACGTATTGAACCATGGCTTTAAAAAGGTCTCATATTAAATGCATCGCGGTCGCTGAATGTTCGCCATCTTGCTCTTTTGTCTCGCTTTGGTTACGTTAGGTTAGACTTGTGAAAAAGGATAACGCGAACTTGCCTCGGACGAGCGCGGTGCATTTATTAGGAAACTTTTTTAAACCAAGTATTTAATACGTATTTAACTTTTTTGTAATAACACGATTTTAATGATTTACTACGATCTTATCTAATGTAAAATGACTATGTGGTCTAAGATGATAAACAAGCTAGACCTAGACCAGGCTTACAAGTGCAGCTGCCGGAACACGTCCATAATTTGACTACCGATTTTTTACCTGAAGATTGTAGCTAACGGGCGACGGGCTTAGAACAAGCTCTCCCAACGGGTTTTAATGTCTAAAGACGATTATAGGGCGAATCAATAAGTGAACGAATTACGACATCGCGCGATACCGTGACATAAAATCTTACATCACTGCGACAACATTACACATCACCTCCACACACGTGCACGCACACATGCTTACACATGAAAGTGGAAAGGGTTTTTATTTTTGTTATTCCCTTATTGAACTGAAACAGTTTAGAAAAAATATCCAACACAAAATACATATAAGAGTTGTTGAGGTATGTATGCCTGGTGGTATATGTGTTTCAACAACTCATATATGTATGAATAGTTAGTTTAGCTTAGGTTAGCTCAGATAGGTCGCGAATTGCATGTATCAGGCAACAGCCCAAGCCGACGTGTGCCGTGCAACCTTGAGCTAGTTTTCAAATAAAATCGGCTTAGTGCCTTAAGCGCTCGCCTTAGAAGTCCGGTGAAGCTGTTAAAACCTTACTAGATCAATAGCATAGTCAGTTCGAAAAAAAAATAAACAAAAAAAGCCCCTCTCTGTGCATCCACTAAAAAAGAATGTAACTATTTGTTTTGTAAAAATATATAACATGAAGAGATAAAAACGAGATCGAGTTTCTTGTCGGTTCTTGGTTATTTTACAAACCGATGGTAGCTTTGACGTTCATAAGCGCCTTCTTAGGGCCTAAATTGAATATAGTATAATTTGATTTGAAACACCATGTTTTCCTTCATCAAAAGCTGAGACCCAGTTACAAGGATTCGAACCTGTCGAGAATGAAATATTGCGAATGTATATGAGGTGACCGTACATCACCTGTATCCGCAATATTTGTATAATGCGTTCTATTGTTACAAGTTCTTTCTTCTTCAATTCAGCCCTCTCGAACTGTATGTCCATTTATTACGTCTGTTCTTATCATCACACACACAGACACATCTTATCAGAGTCTACGCGATGACCGTTCCGATCAGTCTGTAAAGTTACTGTTTATTGCCGAGTTCGTACTCCTTTTTTTTCTCCCTTTTCGAACTGAATCGAATAGTTTAGTTCGTTTCATTCCGATAAACACGTATGCATTTGTGAATCATGCAATTTCGATTGTATGATTCACAAATGAATATACATATGTATGAATAGCTTAGAATAGTTAGCTAGGTCAGACGCGACTTCTCAGGTAACAGCCCAAGCCGAGGTGCCCTGCGCCCTTGTGTATGTTACCTAAAACCAAATCGGCTGAGTGCCTTAAGCGCTCGCCTTAGTAGTCCGTTGAAGCTGTAAAGACCCTGTAGGATCAATAGCGTAGTCAGTTCGAAAAAAAAATCGTACTCCTTATTTAAAAGGCGGTATTTACGTTATCAACTTACGTCATCCTCGTTATAAATACTAAAATGAATCTCGTCTCTCTCGGTTACAGAATGTTTTGGGTCCAAATTAAGTCTGGTAAGATAATTATTTGAGTAAATTCTAACAACTACTTTTTGAAACTTTATAACCTTTCTATAGGTAATAGGTACGCTACCAGAACCTATTTTTAGAAACCAGAGACAAAATATAAATCAGAAATATCTACAAGACTAACTTACGTCTTTGCCGAAGTACGTACAACTGGTTTATTGATTATGTAATTTGATAACAGAAGTTCACAGATGGACAAAAATACTATTTTTTTTTTTTTTTTTTTTTTGTTATAGGGGGCAAACAAATAGGGGGGTCACCGATCACCACCATCCATACACACTAACAACCCCAGAGGAGTCGCAAGTGCGTTGCCATCTTTCGGAGGGAAGGGTTAGGGGAGGGAAAGGGAGAGGGGAGGGGAGATGGGTCTCCGGCACTCTCACTGACCGAACGAAACGCAACAATGCAAGCACTGTTACTTCACGTCAGTTTTCTAATGAGAGGGTGGTACTACCCCGGGCGAGCCGACCCATTCATGCTGAAACCAATAATAGTTTCAGCTTTTCAGCAGTTTCTATTAGTTTTTTTTTATTTTTTATTTTAGCACGGCAAAGTGACTGCACTGTGCCTGATGGTAAGCGCTGTACAATCTAAAAACAACGGCGACCACCGAGTGACACACTATCCATCGCCGGTCGCCGCTGTCATGCCGGCCTGCAGAAAGCTGGTAATGCACAGGATGATCCCGAAACGCGACCCGCAGAAACGAATCACTATGGTGGGTTTTTTCGCCATATACATGGTGGCTTTGCGACCCAGTCAGGCTGTAAAACCCTACCACCCCGCTTTCGCCATTGCTTCGTTCGTTATTCAGCAGGGTGCACCACGTGCAGGTGAGGTTGGCTTGGATGTCTCAAGTATTAGATGTTATTCGACACCCCTTACACCCCAAAATAGGTTTATTACTTGAGAAGAAATAGACATCCTTTCACGATTGGTAGCAAACATAATAGTTTCGAAAAATAACCATTATTCTATCGTTTTCCATATTCTTACTTATACACACATAGATATATTTAAATGAACGCAACAGAAAAGAGGTAAATTAATATGAAAGCGGATTTATTTGTACCAAAACAGCTTTTACAAGTTTTTAAACGAAGTCAATTAATTAAATTAACATAAACACAAAAAATTATACTAAATGAAAAAAAAAATTAGAGGCAGCTCAGTATGTTAATTGTTAGTAATTTTGACTTAACATAACGAAAATTGAATATTCCTCTAAATACTGTTTTTCTTTTCATAATAGCTGACAAAAGCTGTATTGTCTCCACTTGCTATGAAAACTGCCTGCATTTATTTAGGCATACTTTTTATTAAATGAAAGCTTTGTAGTATTCGTTTCCATACTCCAAGCAATACCATTTTGATGTCGCTCAGGTTACCTGGTCTATCTCAAACATATTCTATTGTATTTGGGTTTGGTGAAAGAGCTGGTCATGGACATAGCAAAATTTAGATTCTAACCTGAATAAGGCAATCCGATACTACACCGCAGTGTCACAGTATAAATATAAGAGACAGTACTGAAACTACCTACCTATAACCGCTTGTACCGGCACACTCAAACAAACATGTGCATCGACGAGACCCCTAAGAAGTTGTCGCGGTGCGGTTTAGGCACTTACGTAACGCTGAGATCCGGCATTATTACTCAAACTTATGAAATCGAGTTCCCTTCACTCACTAATTATATTTTTGTTAAATTCTGCAGAATTCCATAAGTATCCAAGAAATTAACAGAAAACAATGAAAGTCGTTAGTAAATTCTATTCAAAATATCTTTTGGAAATGTCTGTATGTTCATAGTATCACGAAATTGATTATTGTTTCGAAAAAAAAACAGCACTTAATTTTTTGGAATAGTTTCTATTCATTATTTTTCAGTACATTAATAAATCAGACAACAGTTTCAACACCTCATTTCAAAGGAGGCATTTACAAAGGTGTAAAAGCTGTTTAATCAATCAATTGAATTACATTAAATTCAATTATTTTGTTAAAAAATTTTTTTGCCACTTTTTAGCATAGCTCTCTTATTACCAAAATGAATGTTTATTGAAACAAAAAAAAACAAGTTTATACAGACTTCTACTAAGTCCATATTACTTGAATTTTTAAGTTTCCTTACATCTAAATTTATATCTATACTTAAAAATTAGAAGTATCGCAAACTTCTTACCTGATAATTTAAACGCAAAACGACATCGATGAAGCTAAACGTCGTCTTGAGGATAAATAACATCTTTATCTGTAAGGAGGCTGCGATACGATTGTATTTACAAGTAGTAAGATTATAATTCATGTAAGACGCCTATCAGTGATGTTAGATATTAAATACACATCGCACAAATATATACACGTAAATTAAATATATAAGGTAAATGATGTATTATTATTATGGTGTAGTTAGGAGAAGAAAGAGTGGTATCAAGATCGTGAGCCCTACCAATCTTAGAAAGTAAATTTAGATACGCCTGGACCTCAATCAGATAGAATTAAAGAAACAAACCGGCGGTGAAGTACACTCGCCTAGAAAATTTATAGATTTTTTTAAACTATATAATAATAATACGATGTATTGGCCGCGAAGACTTTGTTACACGACGGTGAGGGGAGGGGCTTGCCTCAACGTCGTTCGACACAGTTCGTTCCATCATAAGTTAAGTGTTGGAGCGAACTGTGCATCCATTGTCAATGACCAGAAACTATACAATGACTAGGAACAAATATAGTTTCTGATCGTCGAGATGGTAATATTTCAAATTCAACAAATAATTTAATAAATCTACATTTTCGCTACAAAATAAAAAGTGGAAAGTTGTTATGGATAACCAATCCGGTCTATTGTTTTGAGACTACAGACATCTGCCGAACCAGTCTCAATTTAGGTTTTAAATTGGCAGACGGTGACTTGCTATCATAGATGTTAGCCCCTCAATAAAGTCCCTTTTTCCCATAGTAAGGACAGGGAAAAGAGGGCCTTTATTTCTGATAGCTAAAGAGTGTTGAGAGGTGTGCAACAGGTTGGCGGAAAATTAGTACCTGTTGCATTTTACACATCTACTCTTCGAGCATGAAGCTCTTGCGACTTCACTCTAGCTGATAGACGACGGTTAGCCAAAGTGAAGTGTACTCGGGTCCGTGGTGTCGCTACTCACCAACAGCTCGCCACAAGCTGCCCTGCGGGATTAACGATACAATACAGATGAACAAAATAATTAATGTCAACATGGTATAATTAAAATGTACATAATTATAAAATTAAGTTATTAATTAAGTAATCAAATATTTCTGGATGTAACTTTCAAAATGATTTCAAAGAAAACTTTAAACATTTCAAAATTCTTTAAACAATCACTATTAAAAGTATTGACATTACAAAAATTACAACGTAAACCTTAATTTTATTAAAACCATACTTGTTACCAAAAAGCTGATAGATATTAATATCCACAATAGATTATAATATCCACAGCAGCAGATTCTCAAAGTAACATAGCAATACTTAACCGTGTACAGATAAGCAAACATAGGGGTTCTTAGCCGCCCAAAACCCACTCTGCTCGCAATTTTTTATTACTCAACTCGAACAATTGCGAGTCCAATATTAGCGGTGTGTTGTACTTCATACTCAAAGAACGCTTATTACATCTCGTGCGTAATATGAAAATACGCGAATTAGGATATAGAATTCTGGTGAAAATCAACGGGACTAATATGAGTACTAAAACTTGATCGTTTGAGGATCACTCACATACTATAGTCTCAACTAGAGAATCAACTCGTACAAATATTTATATCGACACCACGAGTAGATCGTAATAATGGATTCAAAGCGCTTTTCTTCATGTGTACATAATAAGCATAGAAGTTATACGTGCTTTATTTTAGATTTATTCCAATGAAATTTCATTTTTTCGTCACTGCTATTTCACAGGAATTAAATGAAAACCTTATATATTCTTTCATATGACTATGACACCAGGGTGTTGCTGAAAATGCAAAGAAATTACTTGTACAAGATACTCGTTTTTCCCTTCTCTGGATGTGATTGAATAAAGTTAAACATGTGTGAAATTATATGCTATACGTAGCACGTCAATGGATTTTGCTAATTATAATTTAGTGCTTTGTTGCTAATTATTTCTCATAGATATGAAAAATTACGTTTATGACGCCATTAATTTTAAAATTCAATGAATTTTAAAGTTCATTAATTTTAAAACATTAATTGAGAGTATTTTATGAGTTTTAACATGATTTTTAACTAATTTGCAAAACGCATTATTAGATACTTTCTTCGGTTTCTTTCACATTTCTCATATCTTTAACATTACAGATATTATCAAATACAATTTTTATTTTTACAAACACCCCATCATTACGAATATTACATATGTTACACAGTTACATTATTAAAAATAATCTAATAAGTGATTAAATTATAAACAATCCATTTTATGGCGGTGTTCACAAAATTAAATGGGCTACGAGAAACATATTATAAAATAGACTAGTATTCCATTTATTACAGGTATGTGATATAATAAATACATTTATAAATATATCAAACAGTAGCCGACAACTATCTACGTCATGAATGTTGGCACTTTTGCGAAGCCGCTCTTGTTAACTAACACTAAATAATACTGCTTGTTATTGTGCGATATTTGATTCCATATACCGATTTTTAAATTAAGTAACAATATATACTTCAATACTTAACAAAAGCCAATGCAATTTTACTTACAATAGTTATGTACACATAACACTTTCAAAGATATAAAGTTTATAATTAAAATAATACATAATAATAACATTTACAAATGTATTGTCATGTTGGTGACCCGTGATAAATAAATAAATAAAATTTACCAGTGCAATGCAAAATATTAAATAAATATATATACATAACATCATTTTATAGGTTTTTTTTTTTAGTTCAACAGTTGATTTCCTCTCTATTCTATCTTATATTAAATCACCCTGTCACAATACACGTCTATATCTGACGAATTTAAAACACAGTACAAGAAAATAATTTCTCAATCAAAATGGTTTCAGTACATCACATGTTATTTAATATTTTATTATTTATGAATATCACTAATCATAGTTAAACAAAACGATAGGAGTTTCAAATATTATAAGCGTAATTAATACATATATCTTTCTAATTTACTACAGACTACAAAATGGCACTGATATGAAATATAAATTTATGCCACTTTTAAAAAATATCGGTCATTATATGACATATATTATTTTTTTATATACTATATAATAATAATATAAAATTAATATCATCAGAATTATATACATCGAATAGTTCTTTCTATAACTTGGATACATTATAATTATTTATGCATAAAAGTAAAAAATAAATAGATAATGAAGTTTTATATCAATTTCATTGTTTTTATTTAACACGAACGTAATAGTTTAAAGATAGTAATGGTAACCTAACCTAAATCTAGGAATTTAGAGTTACAAAATAATTAGCTCCGACTTAGCTAAGTGGGATTTCTTAACAGTAAATATGGAGGTTGCAACACATTAGTTTTGAACGCCTGCCACCCAAAAACTTGTGAAGTAATTATGAAGTACTTACTCGTTTTTGTCTAATTTGTGCATTTACAGCAATAAAACGGATTTAACCATATGTTAAAACTGTTGTAAATAATTCACTATTATTAGGCATGTCGATTTGACTGCAGTCATTTTTAAATCGGATGTTGATATGATAGAAAAAAATACTCTAGAATGCGTAGAATACGACGCCACTTCATACAAAGTCGAAATAAGCACACTAACACGCAATCCACCCCAAAACAACTGCTACCAATGAGCCATAATTTCTTCACGTGATTCAATTGAAGTTGATACTACTAGACTAGACATTTGAGTAAATCTTTTTGATAAAAAGTATATTAGAAATCCGAACTTAATTAAGTCTTTAAGAAATATTTTAAATAGTCGTCTAGGAACTTCTCCCGTGAGCCGCGGAAGAGAGCACGCTAGGCGAGATTTACAAAAAAAAAAAAGTAAGCATTTTATTAAAAAAAACTAGGCATTTTATTTATTATCATTACCACATTCATCGCACTAACACATTACTTAACTACGGGTTCTCTAAACAAATTGAATTATCTGGCAGTTTGGTTTGTAACATTTCCAGTTTTGATATTTCCTCGGTTACTTTTACAACAAGACAATAGATATTTTAAAACCAGTTCTTATTAGCTCTTACATATTGTACTGGTATATTAAAATAACCGATAACGAAATTTATTTGTCTATATTTCAAAATCCCAATCATTGATTATTTCACCATCTGCTGATTAAATCGTTTGATGTAGATACACACACCGTATTTTAAATATAAAGAATGTGTCAATGAGTTCTATTAATATATATTTTCAGTATTTCTGAAGACTAATATGTGTAAAACATATAATATAAATATATACCTACTTACAATTATGTACAAGTGAGAACATACGTACCACGTAAATCATACTATTATGATTTATTGTAACAGTATATATGTTAATTGCATATAATATTAATCTGTTAATTATTAACACTTTGACGGAATAATTTAATAATAAGACTGTGAAATAAATTAGTTATATTAATATTTCTTCGTATTTCTTTATAACTAGCACCTATTCTTAATTGAAGGAACAAAACAGAATGATTTTAAATCATTTATATTAAACCTACAACTTACTAAGTAACCTTAGAATAATTACGACCAGTTAGGAGTTTTCAAATAAATGTCTGAAATTGACGAACTATTTAACGAGCGTGTTTTTAACAAACGTTGAATCTAAATACTATAACTTTCTAATGCGGTCATGTAAGGTTTTAATAGACGGTACGTTAACATGTTGCTTTGATTATTATCCGACAATGTATATCATTATAAGAGTTCGATTAATACAACCGACTAGAAAATATTAATGTGATAAATTTAATAACATAGAACAGTTTATTCTTAACATTTACCTATCTATACACTTGCAGTAAAAGTCATACTAACTTATGAATGGTGTATGTATATTAGGTTTAATGTCGAATTCAGAGTCTTGTTTCTGTAAGAAGGTTCTTATAATATTTCCTATAAACGTTACATTTCTGATGACACCCTTTCTAATTAGGAATTATTATTAATATCCACACATTATTTAATAGTTACTAGATGTGTCGCATTACGTCACCCTCTTATTTCTTTCTATTGTCTTTAAACGTCCACTTACCCTCATTATAGGCCACGGTTCCTACATCGATAATCTCTTCATTCGGTTTAATTAACCCAATTCTCATTTCATGCATACATTTCTAAACATTCATGTTTTTCTCGATATGCGTGTATACTCGGGTGATATACTATTCACGTTGAACTGTCTTGCGCTAAAACACCAACAATTTAAAAGGGAGCACGACGAATAATCTAATTTATTATACGACTGACATCGCTATTCGGGCTAATTTTATTAATAACAAAGTGTTGCCATCGTTTCCATTGTCGAGTGTTTTTTTACGCGTACGTGTGTAGAGTGACTGGTTCGAAGTCGTCGTGCGTGGGGGGTCGCATGGGGGGTCGCGTGGGGGGTTGTCGCTGCGGCGGCGGCGGCGGCAGCAAGCTCGTCCCCTCCGGCATGTAAACGTTAGTGACCCGTTCCTTGAAACATACATTTTACAGTTATTTTATTCATGACATTACAATTGAATTATCTTACATAAATTTCAATAAACTTAAATATTAATTGATGCTTCTATTACATAGTCATCATCGGTAGACCGACTTCAGGCTCGTAAGCCTCTTTCCGAAGAAAGGTGTGGGCATAACCACCACGCCAGCCCACGACGTATTGGCGATTTCAAGCACCAAGAAATCCACAGTTCTATATTTTTCCCACATACGGTGATATAACGATTAGCTTTCTGTAATTTGAATAATAACAAATCCACACCACTGAAAAAGAGGTATATAACAAAGAGTGATGGATTACCTGGCTTCTGTCATATTTAAAGATTCCCTGGAAGCGTATGGGGCGACGATCTGGTGCATCTACTGCATTGACCCCGGGAACACCCATTGTACCATTATAGTTGGGATTATGAAATGATATGTGGCCGCTGGATTCCGGATAATCCTCTTTGACACTTTGTCTATCTCGTAACAATTTCACTAAAATATATTTCGAAATCATCAAATTATTTTATCTGTTAATTATAAATTGAATACATACATCTGAGTATTGATGTACATATTTATGTAAAAAACCACATTTACTGAATTAATGTAAACATTACTAATTTTGAAAGTATAAGCCATTACTTATTATAATATTTTAATAAAATACAAAAACCCCAAAAATAAACAATTTCACTATTATCATTTAAAAAATTATTTACTTATTTATTTTCTTGCATAATCCCGTACTCATCGGGAAGTGAGTGTAAAATCGATTACGAAATTTCAACCGAATATACAAGATATAATAAAAATAAGAAATAATCACTAACTTACCGCAAACAAAGATTATAACAGCCAAAGCCACCAATGTGCATGACATTACAGCAATCCCAATGAGTGCACTTCCCAGATGGGTCTGGTGGAAAACTTTCGGCGGCGGTAATATATTATTATTCACAACCACATCCGTGTAATCGTAGTAAGAGGGATAATGAGGCGGCATTTTATTTTCGACCAATTTTCTCGGTACTAAAATGATTATTGGAATAATTTCATGATAACATACTATGAGTACCTAATTATAATTATGAAAAAGAGACATTTATATCATTTTACCAGACACTACACATTTTACTAACAAACTACATTTTATAAACTTATTCATTGTCCTTAATATTTTTAATTACAGAAAATACACTGGATACAAAACACTGGATGCGTTATATAATATGTTGTTTTCTTTTCGAACTTAAAGAAAATCAATTAAAACCTGCTTCATATGAATGCATATCGCTAATACATCTTGGTAAAATTAAAATGTAACAACCAAAGGTGAGACCTTTAACGGACTTTGAAATTACCACGACTCTCTGACTGTATCTAAATCATGACTGACAAATCTTGGTGACGTTTATGTTATGCTCATGCAAGTCGTCAAGGGAGTGAGAAGTGAATTGTATCAAGTTACAAGTGATTGGTATTTGATCTACATGATTGGTGAGAGGGGTGACGCTGTCTCCCTTTATATTGCCAATTCCAAATGATTTCTGTACGAAACCAAAAAAATTTAAGAAAAAATAAGGGGGTGTAAGAGGTGTCGAATAACATCATAAGACTTGAGACACCCAAGCCAACCTCACCTGCACGTGGTGCACCCTGCTGAATAACGAACGCGGCAATGGGGAAAGCGGGGTGGTAGGGTTTTACAGCCTGACTGGGTCGCAACCACCATGTATATGGCGAAAAATCCCGTCATAGTGATTCGCTTCTGTGGGCCACGTTTCGGGATCAGCCTGTGCATATCCAGCTTTTCGCAGGCCGGCATAACAACGGCGACCAGCGGTGGATAGTGTGTCATTCGGTGGTCGCCATTATTTTTTAATGTACTATGCTTACCATCAGGTATAGTGTAGTCATTTTGCCGTGCTGCAGTAAATAAAAAAATAAAAAACCAAAGGTGAAAAAAAAATGTATATATAAATAGACAGAAGGAACACGATTAAGAACATATTCCTCCTTTATATCTCAATCGATTTTCTTTTTTTCTTGTAGATATTGACGAGCTTTAGTATTATTAACTAGTAATTGTTTTTAATAAGTTAGTTTTTCCGTAATATTTAAACATGGAAATATAATGAATTATATTCGATTTTCGAACACTAGAATCACTAGTATGATAATTTTTAAATGACACAATATATCGTACCCTTGGAGCATGACGTTAGGTCAGGTTCATCAGGACAAGCGCATACGTAATCTTGTACTCTGTAGAAGCAGAGATGCGAGCAGCCTCCATTATCTTCCTTGCAAGGGTTCCAACCGCGTTGCTTATCCTCTGCGACTGCTTTGATTTCCATAGCCGTTTCTAGATCAGTGCCGACACGTGTTATATTTTTACCTGTCCTCTTGTCTGCCCTCATAACGGTTTTATTATACCAGTCCGTCCAATAAACGTAATCTTTGAACTGAAAAATTAAACTTAAACGTTATGCAATGAAAGTGAATATTAATAAAATTGATGCCTTATAAATAATTGTGAAACTTTTTCTAATGATATAAGTACATGTAAAATATTCTAATAAAAATCAATTTTCATTAACTTATTTCTATCCCAATGGGTATTGGAGAATGTTTTTTTTATAAACAGAATAGTGTACAATTTCGATATTCACACTAAACAAATGACGTACAAGTGCTACATTTAAAATATACTTAATTATAGTCTTCTATAACAATTCCATACTTGAGTCATTCCGAAGGGGTTATGAGCTAACAACACGAGCTGAACTCGTTGTTGGCCGTTAAGGTCTGAGGTTTCAATTCTATCTTTAATCGCATCGACCCAATACAATCTCCTTTCCTTGGAATCTATCGAAAGGCCGTTAGGAAAACCTAGATCTTGTTGAAGAATGGTTTTGCGTTGACTACCGTCCAGGAGGGACCTTTCTATTTTAGGGCTTTCACCCCAGTCACTCCAAAATAGAAACCTAAAACAATGCAGTTTATTATTTGTTAAAGAAACATTTTGATCCAATTCGAATATAGAATGTGTTATTTCAAATTACATGTAATTAAGTCTTCATAATTAATCAAAATTTGCAAGAAAAACAAACTACACAACTATATTATATAGTTATATTATATTATATATGCAACTATATTGTATTAACTGCAAGGTACAAAATAATTGTATACCAATACATACCCTTTTGCAGGAAACAAAGCAAGTGCTCTTGGTTCACTAAGGTTTGTAATTAATGTTTTCCTTGCAGTTCCATCTAAACGAGCTACCTCTATCACCTGAAAATATTACTTTCTGTAAATACTAAAAACAAACGCGACTATTTCCATAAGACTTCAGTACCGACGAGAATACTTAAATAAAATTGTTAAATTAGTGACGTTTTCAATATTATATTGCCTAAATTTCAAATCCTAAAACAAATAACTACAAAAAATATGCTTAGAATGATTTTTCAAATATTGCAGAGATTATGGACCTTATAATTTTTTTTTTATGTCATAGGTGGCAAACGAACAGGTGGGTCAACTGATGTTAAGTGATCACCACCGTCCATGGACACTAACAACACCAGAGGAGCCGCAAGTGCGTTGCCACCCTTGGGGGGAAGGGTTAGGGGAGGGAGGGGAGAGAAGAGAGGGGAGGGGAGGTGGGTCTCCAGCGCTCTCACTGACCGAACGAAACGCAACAATGCAAGCACTGTTACTTCACGTCGGTTTTCTATGAGAGGGTGGTACTACCCCGGGCGAGCCGACCCATTCATGCTGAAACCAGTAATAGTTTCAGTGTGGCTCTACCACCATCAGGAAATTAATACTAATATTCATATAAATTGTTATTATTGCAGAACAGGATTATTCTCTGATGGTGTTCAAATTTAGCAAGCTTTAACATTACTATTAGTTAAGCTAATTTATATCGATATATTATGATCTGATTTATAATTATAGATTATAATGAAACATCATAGTGCCTTGAATATCGTTTATTAAATGTTTGTATACCTTAAAACCGTTGTCGCTCCAATAAATGTTGTCAGCTATCCAATCGATTGCCAAACCGTTCGGTGTGTCCAATTTACCTTGTACCACTATCCTTGTTTCATTCATATTCGATAGTTTCATTGCTCTGAAATATCCAAAATGAGTCTGGAGTCGAAATACGGCAAATGCTTTTATTTATATCACCTCTAAAGTAAGGACACAATAACATTTAATATAGAATGAATATAAATACCTAACTTTATCTGTAATCAAGACAATACGAGTATAAAATGTTATCGTATCCACATATGCGTATATTGCGTACCATAAATGTAAAAGAAAATTGACTAATCATCTGAATGTATTCAGTCAGGTATCTACATTTCTCTCGTACTTATGTGGCGTCGTCATTAAAATTACAATAACTTTTGATAGACTTAACCGATTTTAATAGAACCAAGGTTAAATGTTACTCAATTGATTTTACGAGTGAATGCAGTACTTTAGCAGTGATGCGTGTTCAAACAAAAAAATAAACAGACAGACATTTCTAAACATGATTGAAATGTATTTTATTATTTATTCAATGACACCTGCACCGGTTTTTTTCTTCACTAAAATTCTGAAATTTACAGACACATTAGATTTACATTCTTATTACATTTATAGCAGATTGCAGACTATAAAACTAGAAAAATAATATGGGAAAAAGAAAATATTACTATTTTGGTATTTATCACTCAATAAACCCAAAAATAATTCAGTTTTAATGAAAATTACCCGGTTTATGGTAAATTATTTTAGAAGAAAGATTTAAATAAATATACCTTATAACATCAAGGTCAACGTCCGTGTAGTAAATCTCCTTGCGTTTCCAATGAAAATCAAGCGATAAAGTATTCTTCGCTTCCTTTACAGGGAAAGTAACGTCTCGATATTCCGGTGTATCAAACGATATGTAAGTAATGCTACCCTTCGAGGCTATAACTAAGAACTCTTCTGGGTATTTCTTGCATGTTTTTGGCATAAGTTCAGATGTATTATCAAACTTGATGCCAGTTGGGCAAGCACAAGTGAATCCTTTAGGTGAGCGCAGACAAAGGTTAGAGCATCCGCCATTATCAGAACCACAAACATTATCCAAGAGACGTTCTGCCTGTAGACATGATTCATAAAAATGCTATGTATCAATCGGAATTGCTTAATAATAATTATACCAAATTTTTATCCCACATTTTTCTAAATAATAGAGAAAAATTCCAAGAAAACATGAAAGCAAAATATTTCTATACTAAAACTAAAATTACTAATAAATTTCTCTTTTAAGCACTATCGGACTATGCATACGTTCTATGATTCTCAAAGTAGCCTATACCGACCCCCAGCGGTCTATCACGAAAAGTGGTCTGTGCTAACGAAAAAAAAATTGTGTCCATGAGATGCAAATAAGAGTCAACGGTAATTTAATGATCCCATTTATGTAGGTTGTTGATTTAATTTGGCTTACCTTGTATAAAACAATACACACGAATACTGGCTACTGAAATACTGCTTCTTTATTATATGAAAAATGATAAAACCATCTTGAAGTTGAAGACTTGGCAAAAGAGAGTTTATATATAACCGAAAATTAAGATAACTGGTCCACGGTACAAAACAGCTTGGACATCTATGATGTAGACAAAAACGCGAATACCAGTTATTCCGAAATGTAAAACTAAATATACATTAAATGTCTACCTGAATAGCCCGGATATCCATTAAACCTTCCAAGTTTCCTCGAATTACCGTCGATTCTTTGCCCTTCGTTTTTTCGACTCTGTGTAAGGCTTTCGTTTTCCAATCGGTCCAATATATGTGCTGACCAACAATCACTATGCCATAAGGATAGGGAACGTTAGTTAACAATATTTTACGGTCACTACCATTGAAATAGCAACTTTCAATGGTTAACATCTTTGCATCGCTCCAATATAGACGTCCTTCTATTTGATCGATAGCAAGTCCGTTGGGCCACTTAATGTTCTTTTGGACAATTACACGTCTGAAAGAATTGTTTTTATTTATTCTGAATCTAATGAAGACACTACAAAAGCATGTACAATATTTGGGGAGTGAGTTATCAATTCATATATCGATTCTTGAAAAAACTCGGTAAAAAAGATTGGTGAGGTCTGTACCTCTTATAAATTTTACAACGCTAGTGTTTTTCTTACAATAATTTATACACAGTATCCCTTGAAGTTTATCAGTCATATTACATAAACTACATCATTATAGCGGGATCGTTTTATAAAATAATGAAAACTAAAAATGCGGTTACCTATTTTTTCCGTCCATATCAGCTCTTTCAATTTTTGCTGTTGCACCCCAATCTGACCAAAACATATACCCTTGTTCGTAATGCAATGCTATCGCTCGTGGTGAATCTAAAAATAAAATATTTAAATAATTAAGATATACTAATTACTTATAATGACACATGTAAATTAACAAAGTTTATTATAGATTTCATTTACCTAGGCCAGTCCATATGAGAACTTTTCTATTACTGCCATCTAGTTCCGCTACTTCAATGCTGTTCATTCCTCCATCAGTCCAGTAAATCTATAATATGAGATAAAGATGAAATAAAATTGTATCAAAGTGATTCAGTTTTCACTGATGGTCAATTGTGAAATTTAAATTGTTAGTTAAGGGAATTTAAGTTATCACCAAACAGAGCCCTGTTTCAGAAACACATTTGTCTAATGCTATCTATTTTTCGCTGATATCAATACAGCGCATTGGCAAAAAAGGATGGTAGGTGATACAGACATATAAAATTGCTCACTAGCGTGTTTCGTATTTCGGAATCAAGCATGATGCGTCCGAATAATGGTCACGTAATTGTCATAACAGTATGAATATAACAACCGTTAACGGATACCAACATCAGTGATAACTGTCATTTCATATTGTACCCACCATTACGTGCAGTACAGTCGTTTGTTTTGTGAGTATATACTGAGAATTTCTTAGTAGAGTCTAAAAATTACCTTACGCCCAATTGAATCAATGGCAATGCCGTCTACAGTATTTAATTTTTTCCCAACAATAGTTGTTATATTGGTTCCGAGTATAGTGGCGCTTCGTATTTTCTTTTCAACAGTATCGGTCCAATAAATGAGACCTAAAATTAAATTTATATTTATTTCATTTTCCTCTTATTCTTTTCTTTAAGAAAGGTGAATTTTGATATGTTATTTTGGTTATCAATACCAGTATTGGTATTTATTGACATATTTATAACTTTATTGAAAGAATCATCATTAAAAGAAATTCCGAATTTTCTAACAATTTGGAAAGGGATTAAAAATTAAAAGCACTTTTCGTTCAGCATCGTTCATAATTTCACGATATTGGTAAAATATGATGGATTCATAGTTTTATCAATTTATAATTACCTGTCTTGTGGTCGACGTCAACACTTAGAGCGTTTTTGAGTGGTGGAAGAGGCAGTACATTGTCTACAAGGTAGGGCACGTCCAGTGATATTAGTCGTATGTCTACTCGATGAGCGAATATTAAATAATTTACGGGAGTGTCATCGCAGGTTTTACCGTCCTTCTGCAAATTCATTTGAGTATATTAATTTAATTTTAAAGCACTCACTCGATTCGTGTAGTATAAAAAGATTTTAGTTGTTGATCTAAATTTTTATTAATAGCATCAGAAATTAGTCCCAATAAAAGCGATCAGGACTATTTTATTATGTTACTAGCTTCTGCCCGCGACTTCGTTCGCGTGGAATAGTTACTTTAGGCTAACACTGTCACGCAGCGGAAGTTCTCAAAAGGAAAATCCCCAATATGGAAACATTCTTCATTGGTGCTCAGCTCCTTAGCATGATATATATATAGCTTGTAAACTTCCTCGATAAATGAGCTATTAACACTGTAAGAATTTTACAAATCGAACCAGTAGTTCCTGAGGATAGCGCGTTTAATGAAACAAACTCTTCAGCTTTATAATATTGCTATAGAGAAGATGCACTATATTATTTAGTGATTTAATAATATGAGGTTTAATGTTTTAAGCAATCACTGGGCAGTTCACAGAACTAAAGTACAATATCGTCTTACAAATTATAATGAGTTTAACACTTATAAAATGAAAGTTAATGGACATAATTCTAAAATAAATTATAACTTTATATTCTTTACACAAATTGTGTTCAAAGAAGCCATTATTACCTGCAGCTTAATCCCAGTTGTGCATGCACAAGTGTACCCACCAGGCTTCAGTAAGCAGAGATGCGAACATCCACCATTGTTTAAGTCACACCTAATATAAAGCATATGGTTAGTACACAATATAATGGTGGTAGAGCCACGCTGAAAAACTATTATTGGTTTCAGTATGAATGGGTCGGCTCGCCCGGGGTAGTACCACCCTCTCATAGAAAACCGACGTGAAGTAACAGTGCTTGCATTGTTGCGTTTCGTTCGGTCAGTGAGAGCGCCGGAGACCCATCTCCCCTCCCCTCTCCTCTCTCCTCTCCCTTTCCCTCCCCTAACCCTTCCCTCCGAAAGATGGCAATGCACTTGCGACTCCTCTGGGGTTGTTAGTGTCCATGGATGGTGGTGATCACTTAACAGCAGGTGACCCACCTGTTCGTTTGCCACCTATGACATAAAAAAAAAAAAAAAAAAAAAAAATATACCTATTATATAGGCAACTATCACTAATCATGAGATGACTATAATAAATTTCGTAACTTTACGTACCGATTAGACTTCCGTACTCTTTCTTTATGGAAAACTTTGACGTCCATGATACCAGCAACCCCGGAGCCTAAAGTTCGACGGTTCTTTCCAGTAAACTTGTTAGCCGCTTGAATCGATTGCGTGATCCAGTCACTCCAAATTATTTCGTCTCCGTGTAAATCCAACCCGTAAGGATGCGGTAATTGTTGGCCTTTGAAATAAATATATACAATGTGTTGTTGTATTTCCCAAAAAGTATTCATATGTAGTAATAAAAATGATTCTCTAGAGTACAACATAAATAAATGCATAATATAGTTCTGTCCATTTGTTTTTGATTAAGGCTAAGTTACTAGGGATTGCAAAAATAAAACAGACTCTGAAGTATTGTACTGTCATATATTTTTGCCTAATGAAGACTTTATGTCAAAAGTGCGTTGCCAACCTGTGTATGGGGGAGGGGTAGGGAAAGGAGAAAGGGGAAGGGAAAGGGGGAGATGAGGTAGGCCTCCGGCGCTCTAACTGACCGAAAGAAACGCAATAATGCAAGCACTGTTATTTCACGTCGGTGTTCTATGGGAGGGTGGTACTACACCGGAAGAACCGACCCATTCATGCTGAAACTAGTAATAGCTACAACGTGGTTCTACCACCTTCTAAAAACCATTAAGTAAAATATACATATATCGTAGAATTAAGTAATTCGGGATACATTTTTAAAGCATTTAAGAATTAGTTTAGTTTACAAGCCAACGTAAAGTTTAGTTAGATCAAAATATAAGTACCAAGATTTTCGTCTATTAAAATGTTCCGTCCTGTGCCGTCCAAGTTCGCGAATTCGATCGTTTTGTTTCCACTGTCAACCCAATACAGACGATTTTTAGTGTAGTCGATAGCCAGGCCGCTGGGCTTTGTCATATCACCAAAAATAAGGCGTCTACGATTTCCTCCGTCCATATCAGCGCGTTCGATTCGAGGAGCAGGGCCCCAGTCGGACCAATACATAACTCCAGCTGTTTTAATGAAAATTTGTAACTAAATTGTACGTTGTAAATTTTAGCATCCCTATATAATATTTCATATCGCAAAAATCATATTTTTTAAAGAACACAAAGCATTGTGAATATTTGCTGAAATTTGTTTTAATCCTTATGGACATACACGTGTATGCATTACTTTTACTTTTTTTTTACTTTAATTTACTTGATTCATAACGGATAATGTATTGTAAATTAGAATAAAAATAAAAAACGTAGAAAGTAGATTCAATTACAAATAGTAATTGGCTTTTTTTTCGAACTGACTACGCTATTGACCAAGCAAGGTCTTAACAGTTTCACCGGACTAATAAGGCGAGCGCTTAATGCACTCAGCCGATATTATTTTGACAACCAGCTCAAGGGTGCGCGGCACACCTCGGCTTTGGCTGTTGCCTGATACATGCAATTCGCGACCTATGTAAGCTAACCTAACTATTCATACATATATGAGTTGTTGAAACATATATGTGTACCAAGCATACATAACTCAACAACTCTTATATATATTTCGTATCGGATAATATTCTAAACTATTTCAGTTTGATAAGGGAAAAATGATAAAACCCTTCCACTTGCCTTTTTTACTATTAGTACTACTAATAGTAATTGGTACTTAAAGTAAAAAAGTTTGTAAATGATTCTTGAGAAAGATGTTTATACCTTTTGGATCCAAGACAATATCCCTGGGCTTATCAACGTCGATCCAGACTAAAAGAGTGCGTCTCTTTCCGTCGCTACTTGCTACTTCAATTCTGCTAGTACCAGAATCTGTCCAGTACAGTTTATCGGTGATCCAGTCGTAAGCTATACCAGTTGGCGATTCTGTTATGTAAAAGTTATGGTTACACAAAAGATCTTATTGAAATCTAATAATAAAAAGGGAGCAGCTTTTATAGCCTCAAACCAGGATGAAAGAAAAATAAACAATGTACTATTTTTAACAACAGTTATGCTTACAAACTGAACAGAGTATATCGAAGGTTTTTTAGACTTATAAATTCATAAAGTCTACATCTTCAATATTGAGGCAGTATTGTATTTAAACATTTGGGAGACAAAAATAAAATTCGTAGCAATTAAGATTACTTTAATACTGGAGTAAACTGTTACCAAATACTTACTCAGATTAGAGTTTATAAGAGTGGTTTGATGTGAACCGTTCAGATATACGCGATTTATCGTATCCTTCTCCACATCAGTCCAAAATATGGTTTTAGTATTAATATCCCAATCTATAGCCGCAACCGACTTTATGCTTTCAACCGGAATCACCTATAAAGATCATTTTGTTATAATCTTAAACTACAATTGAAAAACGACAGCTTAATTGTCACTAATTTTAATAATTATCTCAAATATTACCATATCCAAAGCATTCAGTGGTTTATTCGGATTTAGTTGCTTAAAACGTATGTCCTTTGTTCGAGCATAAAGCAACAATTTATCTGGCGTCTCCTCACATGTTAATCTAAAAATAAACAAATTAATATAATAATATGGATCGTAACAACATTAAAATAAATATTACCAAAATTCCTTAATTCATGACAATCATTAAATTCACTAGTGAAATTATAAATCAAATGGATTGTAAATTACCCATCGGGATTTATATTAAAGCCAACTGGACACCGGCACGAATACCCATTGCTGTTAGGAAGACAAAAGTGGGAACATCCTCCATTGTTTGCACCACAACGATTCCTGTATGTCCTTATCTGTCTTAGAGGGTGGTAGCTGAAATTATAACTCATTATATGAATATTATAAACAAACTCTTTAGTAGTCTAGGGGTTATGGAAATTTAGTAGTGTAGGAGTTATGGAAGATCACAGAAATGAAGTGTCCATTGTATGGTTTAGACTTGGAAAATCACATAAAGGTGAGTTTATAATATTTTATCAACAAATAAGGCATGTACACGATTGTTTATTGAATAAATATAAATTAATATTAGAGAGAAAACTAAATATATTTAAATAAATATAAAAAATATTGAATTTTAATAATATCAGAGCAACCATGGCATCGTAATGACATAAGCTAAAACATAAATAGATAAGTATTTAGCATGAAAGTTTATGGATAGGGGAGTAGAAGAAAACCGAAGATGAAGATCGATAAATTATGAGAAGAACAATATGTGTATAAAATATATGAAAACTGAAAGGGCAATTGTTAAAGGAAATCTGAACATAAAAATATATTTTCCCTATCCTACATCGATAGTATAAGGGTTATAAAAAAAAGATTTAACTATGGGTATTATGTGACATCACACCTTAATAAAAGTAAAATGAATATACAACATTTATATTTCAAAATATCGTTTCGGAACTAATATCATCTGTATGTAAATATAAGTACATATAACCTTAATGTACATTCACATATTCTATCATCACTATCTATTAATACAGTATTAAAACAGGGGTGTAAATGTTCTATTTCAGAGAGGGTGCTAAGAGTCCCTTAGCTACTAGCATGTAGTAGCAAACGTTTAGGCAGTCCCTGCTCCCCGGCCAAAAGGTGTAAGAAGATTTTTTTTTTATAGTAGCACGGTAAAATGACTGCACTGCGCCTGATGGTAAGCACAGTACAACCCAAAAACAACGGCGACCACCGAGTGATATACTATCCATCGCCGGTCGCCGCTGTCATGCCGGCCTGCGAAAAGCTGGATATGCACAGGCTGATCCCGAAACGCGACTCGCAAAAGCGAGTCACTATGACGGGCTTTTTCGCCATATACATGGTGGTTGCGACCCAGTCAGGCTGTAAAACCCTACCACCCCGCTTTCGCCATTGCCTCGTTCGTTATTCAGCAGGGTGCACCACGTAGGTACCATGGGGTATTAGTCCGTGCGAATTATACGTAACCCATCCTCAGCTGCTCGGCGGGATGGCTATTCGTTAGAAAAAATGAGCTGCCAGCATGTCTTTAAATACAATAAACAAAGTAATAACTAGCGGTCACTGCGACAGCTTGCTTGAACGCAAATAATTGGATTTAATTTAAATGAAATTACGCGTGTATATCCATTGGAACATTTAACCCCGAGTGTACTGTCTGAATGCCCATGCCCGTATTCTTGTTCACTGTTGATATACTCTTCGTGTGCCAATCTGTCCAATAAATTGCATCTTCAAATAACGTCAACGCGAATGGATGTGGCAGACCTTTAGTTGTTACCTAAGAAAATATGTAAGAATTAGTGATATATATACACGGTTCAACATACATTTATTGCTTACTATATGGCTGCATAGTGCTTAGTTTATCTTTTGTAACCAATGTAAATATAACATATTTAAATAGCCAAATAATAAATAACTACCTAAATATGTTATAGTACAAGGAATTATTATTTACAACCAATGATAATAATGATAATAACGTCATAAGCGCCTTGATAAAACTTGTCTAACTTAGTGTTGACGGCTGCCCCGTCAATCCGCCCGTATCTAAGCAACATATAACTATTTCTTTTTCACCACCGATATTGAGTATATGCCATCTTACTTCCACATTTTGGCGTTATAATATTACTTTACGTATGTGTGTGTTATCGTGCCATTTGTTTTGTCAATATATCATGTTAGGTGACGTATCTACAGATTTTTAGTTATAATATCATTGTTTACAACTAACAAGCTTGCAATTTTACTAAATTGACTATGCTTTTGATGTTATAAACTCTATAAAAATACAAATTATATTTTAATTAACCTGTGAATAAAGAATATACAGAGAATGTATTATTTATAACAATCACGTTGGCTTAGGTTGAAAAAAAAAACAATTGCGGGTGACCCAAGCACGTGATCAGGGTTGTGGCGTATGCTAGTCGTGAAACCGCTCCCTAGTCCACATTTCGCGCTGAGCGGCAAAGGGGTTTTTAGTGGGTAGGAGTCCCACATAACCCTCGCACTGTCCCCCGGCAGTGCGAGGCATATCACATGTAGGATTTTCCCCTCTTAAAAAAAAAAGGTTGAAAAACAATATTAATTTTAAATACATATTACGTACCCTATGACGATTGTGACCATCAAACGTTGCTTTCTCAATAACATGGTGTTTTGCATCAGCCCAATAGATTTTCGAATCTGTATAATCTATAGTAAGTCCATTCGGCCAAACGATTTGATCATGTATAACTGTTCTGCGTCTACGACCGTCCATATCTGCACGCTCTATTTTTGGGTGAGGACCTGATTAATGATAATAAGTGTAGTAATTAGTTTTCAATTCAACAGCTCAAAATAAAATTAGACACCAAAACACTATCCATAAAAGACAGAAGCACTTATAAAGACCAAATAGTAACTAACTCCAGCTTCCTCCTATTGTGAAAACACTAGGAACAATTGTGTAATAAATGTTTTAACTCTATTTCGTCTATTGTATTGTAATTGTATGACCGAATACCTTAATAAAAACTATTCCTTATTTTTATTATTGGTTAGGAAAGGAAATAAAATTACCCCAGTCAGTCCAAAACACCAAAGCGTCTCCCGGATGTACAGCAATAGCACGTGGTTTATCAAGATCGTTGGCGACAAGTACAGCTCTTTGTGCACCATCCAACGTGGCCACTTCAACTCTCCTCGTTCCAGAATCCGTCCAGAACAACAGGTCATGTATCCAATCTACTGCGACACCGGCTGGTGTTTCTAAACCCCATCTTATAACGTCTGAACATGTAAAATAATACTTATATTAATCCAGCTTCTTTCTCGTTTATCTTTATGTTTTTGACAGAATTTCTTTGTTCAACTTATTGTCATACATTATTGATAATGGTATATAGAATTGAAATTAAACCATTCTGTAATAGAATGTTCATGGCGTAACATCACAATATTATTTTCGTATTTACATTAAAATATATGAAACGAATAAGAACAATTCATATATGTTTATAGACAGTTCGCTACCGGTTAAAATATGAATTTCAAGATATTAAAGGATCATTAAAATAACATAAATATGTCAATTTTTATATAATTTTTAGCTTCCATCATTGAAAAACCAATTTAAAATAAACATATCATTAAAAATAAATTGAGATTGTTAATAATAACGATAAAAGGGATTCTATAAATCTTCACAAATTCACATGAAATTAACGGCCTTGAAAACGATTACCAAGTATAGAAATAGTTATATAAATTTCAAACCTACAACAAGGTAAGAATAATCTACCATAATTATACTTATTAAGCATATTAAAATTTACCTGTCATATTCTTTGTGTTCATTTGGGCCACCCTTATAACTCTTAAATTATTTTCCGACCAAAATACGAGTTTCTTTTCATAATGGTAGTCTAAAGCGACTGCGTTATGTAACCCTTTTACGACTGACATATAGTTGTCGCCCGTAAACCACACCTGTACAAATATAGATTTATACTTTGAAAATCTTATAAAACCCTTTAGTTCATGGCCGATAGATACAGTGGGCCAAAAAACATACAAGAAACTGCAGCCAACCAAACCAAATACTGGGAATGAATCGGAGTTTTCGGTGAAGGAAAACATTGTGTTGGAACCATAGCATAGCGGTAGAGCTTTTTCTAAAGCTCGCATAGACGCATGACCACCCTCAACTTAATAAACTCCACTTGAGAGCCAGCCTTCTCTAGGTTTAGCGCGTTTATGATCTTGGATCATATCAGGTAAGGTTGTTACCAACTACTAAAACCTATAAAGTATGATAAAAAAATAATTAAAACGGCGCTTGAACTTTTTTGGGCTAATTTAAAGGTATATTAAGCTTTGTATATAGAACGTAAATTCTTATGTGAATTATGCTTAATTTTACTGAGACAGATTCGCGGTGTTGTTTTTAAGGCAACAGTTCAAACCAAGGTTTATCCACTTTAGCACCTTTGAGCTTGTTGCCAAAAGGTAAAGTGCCTTAAGAACTTGCAATATTGGTCCAGTAAATCAGTGAAAGCACGTTCAGGCTAATGGCGTAATCCGTTAAAAAAAGGACGTAAATAGATCTATACTTGTAAACCAACTTACTTGTCTTATCCCCACTCTGTTAGAGAATAGTAGAACTGGTGGATCACCGGTGGGTTTACAGGATCTGCCATCTGGTCTTAGTACATAACCAGTCATACAACCACACTGATAGCTTCCAACTGTATTTGAGCAAGTTTGCGAGCATACTGGATCTTGTTCATACATGCATTCGTCGATGTCACGACAGCTATTTGATAAATAAATAAAGCATAATTATGCTAATTGTTATTGTTCTTTAATATTTATATCGTGAAATTCCTTAATATTTCCATTTACAATTAATATGTTAATGCGTATTTAATCAGTCTAATTGATAATGTTTATTAATTGCTAAAATTTAAAAGGGAAGCCTACTTGTGTATTTTTACCTGTAACGATCATCAGCTAACAAAAATCCTAAAGGACAAGCACAACCAGGTTGTCCATCGAAACTGGTGATACAACTCTTTTCACATTTGTCCTCTAAACCGCATTTCCTTTTAGTCGGACATTTCTCTTCATCGTCGCCTTTGGGGCAGTCTTTCATGCCATCACAGACGTGTTTTCTATTCACACAGCTCGTGAAAGCACTGCTAATGAGAACTTCCTGTGACTTGCAAGTGTACTGATCTTCCTCGCAGTTCACTACACAGCTCATTTCATCTTCACCGTTTGAACAATCTTGTAAGCCATCGCATACCCAAGTTTTCTGTAAAAATATAGTTTCTTGTATAAAAATGAAGAGATTGTCTTTTGTAGTCTTGAATTATAAAAAAAGATATAGCAGATATAGAGATAATATCCAAGTAAAGCAGAAATTTAACAAAAGCAATGTTTATAACAGGAATAATTGGTTCACAATCATATTATTTAGCCTTTCATAAAATAGAACTTACCAAAATACAGCGTCGGTCTGTACAAGTGTATTCATCAGAGGTACAGTTATGTATGTTATGTGGTTCGCAGTTTAACTCATCTCCGCCATCCGTACAATCTCTCTCAGCATCACAACGCCAGCGTTCCGGTATACACTTACCATCGCTGCATCTATAATACCAAATTAATTGAATGTAACCTTAATTGTTATATAAAGGACGGGACAAGTAAAAGGCAGCACGGATGATTTCACACTGTTTAATATATAAATCGTTGCCACTTGGCACGGCAGGTCCATATCTATCTATACATATATAATATTTCTCCCTCAATAAACACAGTTGAGACCTATAATTATGAGACTATGACAAAAATAATCGTTTGTAGTTCACTGGTGGAATTACATTACATAGTAACCTTTCGCTGCTTATCGATGTAGATTCGGTGGGTAGTTACGAAGTTGATAGCACTTCTACAGCTTGTCAGAATATATATACATATGTGTGCGTATACAATATCAGTAATTCGATATTAATTATTAAAGTTTCAAATAGTTAATTATCTGTAGTGGAGCAACTGATATCAGGTGATATCACAAATACTTAATATAGTCTAAAAAGATTGCAAAATAAGTACTTACTTGAATTCTCCAGCATTACAGCTCCCAGGTGACATTGGGCAAGAGTCTTCGTCTGTCCAATCACCACAGTCATTGTCGCCATCGCATAGTAAATCTTTTGGCAAGCATTTCTTATTACCGCATTGGAATTCGGGCTCAGAACAGTACAGTGGTTCTTTGGCTGTTTAACGAAAATTATAAAAATATTTTTATAAAACTTATTTAACATTTTTCTGTGTAGCCTCTGAAAAGGATTTATTTTCTTCTTATTTATTGAGTAATATAATTACTTGTCACATATGATCTAGTAAATTTTGTCTAAGAGCAATGAACCAGTTCATAGTAACTACAATTACTACTTGCACTGAAATCATCTTGATTCCTAACTGGAGTTACAAGAGATTAAGTACAATTTGGTTTTTGAATTTAGATGTGTGTGTCTAATCCGTACATTTCTACTTACCATAAAAAGTGTGATAGTAAAAAATATTGTGGCCATATTATTATTTTTTATTCCAATTAGATTTGTTTACTAATCATAATTTAAAATGTATGTGGGCAATTTATTTCGGATTACGTTTTGCACTGCAATATAGATTACATACGACATCATTTTTTAAATTACAGTTACTAAAGTTACTTACGACAATCTACTTCATCGGAGTTGTCCAAGCAGTCAGGTTCTTTATCGCAATGCCAGTGCCTTGAGATGCATTTCCCGTTAGAGCACATAAACTGGTTGTCTTTGCATCTGTTAAAAATATGTTTACATTGTTACTGAATGACGTAGATCTTGGTACTTTCGAGAATTGTAATAAGTAGTTATTCTTACAGAGGGACTGCTGATACTAGAAGCGGTATCAATTAATAGAAATAAAATAATAGAGCACTTGCTCAATAACCATTCACGAGGTAACTCTCTTGGCCGCTCCAAGTTTACGATTAATCAGTGTAAACATTTCATCTTGTGCTATGAATAATTTGCTCCTAAATACACAAGGCCATAAACGAAGTAGAATTTCATGGCTTTAAATATCTTGACACACGAAGGCAATTAAAATCCCAAAAGCATAAATTACTTACACTAAATTTAAACACATGAGTCCATATTAATTTAGATAGTGTTAGGTAAACCTGATCAACTCCGTAAAATTCTTAAGTCTGACAGATAATGCGTACTATGACGTCAATCTGTGAATCTAAAGCCTTTAAATTTGAGACAGGAGCACCCTATATAATGTATAATATATAACCTATATAATTTAATCGAATACTACGAAAAGATATGCAAAAATAAGATGATTTATGAAGTGCCTTAAGGTTGGAAATCCTATAGAGCACATGGCTACCAAAATGATAAATATAGTAAATTTCAAAATGGAACAACTTTAGTCATTCTTTAGATTGGGATTTTTCCGAATGATGGTAGGACTTTTCTGAATGGTACAAAACAACTATAGTTATATTCCGCCAGCTGCATTTAAAAGCCAATCCTCGTATAGGTGAGGTGTGATACAATCTTACACCGTATCATCACGTAACATCGTATGAGTTTTGTCAAATTTTAAAACCTACAAGGTTCAAAAATAAAATTAACTCCTGATCACAAACGACAAAAGTAATTACGAAAAGTAAAATAAGAAATAATTACGAAAACAATGAAATCCAAAGAATAGTTAAAAAAAGAAAATAGCTGTCCTTGTTAACGCCTATGAAAATAAAATACTGAACGCCGTTATACGGTGCGTGTATTATATCTATCATGAATTCTGTGAATTGATGTCAACGAGATTATTAACATTTCTATAAATATCTATCTTATTATTTGTTATAAACCCATTAATATTATTTATGTTCTTGAATAATACTAAACAGATCGATACGTTCGTTCTATAATGAGCTCGCCCACGGAAAGTGGATATATTGGTCGAATCTCCGGGACGAAGTCTGCGCGTAGGCGGGTTACCATGGCAGCGAGGCAGCCTCGCCCTACACGCGCCCCTCGCTTCAACCCCCGGCTGCGCGTATCGATTTACCGAATCGTCCTAAGGCGGTATCGCAACGCCACAATTTTGAAACTTAAAACCCACGGTTTTATCTCATGAAATGATATAAATATCACCATGAATCTATGTACCCAATTACAATAATAAAAGAAATATGAACTTAGATTTATTCTTAATACTCGTATAATACATTTTCAACTGTTTATATTTCGTACTACATATGTACTTTATACTGAAATCGATTTAGCAAACTCAAGACCTTCATACGACTACGGCGTACACCAAAATATCTGAAGATATAATTTGTCACGTAAGGAATGCATATAAATAAAATTGGAGTGTTTGTTTTTATTCGGGCTAAATTTGATTACGGCTTAACCAATTTGATGAGACTTAGTAGATTCGAGAAATAGAGAGTATTATCTAGAATACCAGTCATTACGCTCATTATACAGAAATGATAAGAAGTATCACGGAGGTAACTTAAAAGCAGTAATAATTTTTTAGCTAAATAAATAGAACATGATTACAATAAAAGACAGACCGCCAAAATATATGCAAATAAAATACGCAATTCCAACCAAACAACAAAATAATTTTCACAGAATGAAAGTTGTGAGTATCGGCTAATTAAAATATATATTCATACTGGCTGAATACCGTCCTCTTCGTTGGGCATTAAAAAATCAAAGGGCCAATCAAATTCAAAAGATCATTAGCCTAGAACCATCTACTAAAATTGAGCATCTAAAAGTCGTAGTCCTACGCCGTATACCTTCAGTAGTTTTGATGTGATTGAAGATCAAAGGAATTGTAGTATCAATTAGTTATACCTAAAGTACTAAAAAACAATCGACATATACAATCCCATATAATTATAAGTTGATTATAATTTTTATCAGTAGTTTCAGCAGCATAAAATTATTATTTATTTACACCATTACACTTAACATTGGCTTTAAAGATCATGCTTAATTAATTTATTACTGATTTATTCAACACTTCTGACCAAATTAGATTCGATTTAAAATCAAATCAAATGAAATCAAAAATAGTTTATTCAGTTTAAGCCCTAATAAGGCGCTTATGAACGTCAAAACTACCACCGGTTCGGAAAACAACCCAGTCACCGAGAAGAACCTGCAAGAAACTCGATTGGGTACATCTTTTTAACATGTACCCAATCGAGTTTCTTGCTTGAAAAAAGAGGGAATAAGTGCAATTTTTCTTCATATACATATTTACATTTCCAACTTCCAAATTTTGGAACATACGACAATTTTACGCCCGGGTAGAGTATTCAATAATTCTTAAACGAATACATATGTCACTCGAGTGATCCACGCTTAAATCAGGAAGCCATAAAAACGGACTAAATGGGTTTCATATAGTGAAATAAATACAATTGTCCATACAAATTTTGCAATTCCCTTTCTTTCTTTCTTTGAATTTACCACGACTCTCTTACCAGCATCTAAATCTTTTGAAATAACCACGACTTGTATCTATATGAAGACTAACAAATCTTGATGAATTAATAATAGCTCTTTACCAGGAAGCCATGTAAACGGACTAAATGGGTTTCATATATTGAAATAAATACAATTTTCCATACAAATTTTGCAATTCCCTTTCTTTCTTTCTTTGAACTTACCACGACTCTCTTAGCAGTATCTAAAACTTTTGAAATAACCACGACTCTCTGACTTGTATGTATATGAAGACTAATAAATCTTATGCTAAAATTAATAATGAATAATTATGCTTAAATATTATGCTCATGCAACACGTCAAAGGAGTGAGTACTGAATCGTATCAAATTGCGATCACCCCTCTCTCCCTTTACATTGCCAATTCCAAATGATCTATTTGTGAAAACAACTAGCTTGGAAAAAAATCCCTTTCTCGCCTTTGGGGATTTAATTTCGAGAGATCCCTTCTTACGCAACGATTATTATAATGTTATCAACACCTTTTTTACAACATTTCAAAATTCTAATACAATAAACCGTGTTACTCTTCAGTGTGTTAATGTTGGTAAATAAACGGATGCATATAATTTTCAATATACCGCATACTTACTTGTCTTTGGTGCAGTTTGTTTCATCGGAGTTGTCACGGCAGTCGTTGTCTCCATCGCAAAGCCATTCCTTGTGAATGCAGAGGCCATTTCCACATTCAAACTGTTCAGCGGTACAGTTCGTAACACCACCTATTATAATACATTACGATTTGTACAAAATAAAAACCGTCCTAAATGTCCAAATAAAATGTCATATTGCTTTGTATCCATATAATAATTTGCTAATTATTTTATTAGTTTGTATGTAATTACTAGCATGTACATAACTGTAAGGAAAATTTATGTAAAGTTTTGGTCAAAATTTTGTTGGATTCTAGATTCGTTCATCATCATCATTACTCTTATCCCACTTAAGTAGGATCGGCACAACATGTTTTCTTTTTCCACTGTCTTCTGTCATATGTCATCTCAGTATTCACACCTTTTACGCACATATCATTTTTCACGCAGTCCATCCATACCTTTTTCGGTCTTCCTCTACTCGTATATCCGTCTACAAATATACTCAACACTTTTTTAGTTACATGGTTTTCATTCTCGTCTTGACATGCCCATACCATGATACCGTATTACTCCTCAACTTATCTGTCACTGGTGCTATTTTCAAACTTCCTCTGATATACTCATTCTTAATTTTATCCATTGTAGTCACACCACACATCCAACTTAACATTCGCATCTCTGCCACATGTAATTTTCTCTCCTTATCAACGCCACCGTCGCTTTGTATCAATGAACCGAGATACCGAAAATTAGATTCTAAATCTAGATTCGTTCATATGTACATACAAATCCATAAGAAAATCAATTCCTCGAACTATACAAATAAAAACATATTTACAATCCATAATTTTTTAAAGAATTACTTTTGAATTTTATTTTATTAAATATCAGCATACTTACTTGTCTTTGGTGCAGTTTGTTTCATCGGAGTTGTCACGGCAGTCGTTGTCTCCATCGCAAAGCCATTCCTTGTGAATGCAGAGGCCATTTCCACATTCAAACTGTTCAGCGGTACAGTTCGTAACACCACCTGTTATAATATATTAAGATTTGTATAAAATAAAAACCGTCCTAAATGTCCAAATAAAATGTCATATTGCTTTGTATCCATATAATAATTTGCTAATTAATTTATTAGTTGGTTGTAATTACTAGCATGTACATAACTGTAAGGAAAATGTATGTAAAATTTTGGTCAACATTTTGTTGGAATCTAGATTCGTTCATCATCTTCATTACCCTTATCCCACATAAGTAGGGTCGGCACAACATGTTTTCTTTTTCCACTCTCTCCTGTCAAATGTCATCTCAGTATTCAGTCCAAGGCTATGCAGATGTTGCTATTGTGACACATGGTGCGGTTGTTGTGTTCGTCGCATGAGCTCGCACAACCACTTTCATCCTCCGCCTCAGTGCAATCTGTTACGCCGTCGCATCGTTTTTCCATCGCTATGCACTTGCATGATATCTGGTGACAGACATACCATGACATTAAGTTATAGCAACACCAGGAGAGTCGCAAGTGCGTTGCCGGTCTTTTAAAGAGGTGTATGCGTTTCTTGAAGGTAAAAAGTGCTAAAGACTACAAAATTTTTGGTTGCTACACACTGTTCCACATAAATTGTACGTTACATCCATGAATAGAGTAATCAATCAATCGACGACAATAAAAAATGGATAACTAATATTTAACCATACGATTAAATAAAATTAGCTAAGTGTTAAAATGGTACTGCAAAATCTTTAAAAAAATTGAGACATCTAAACTCGAGCCGTGCTGTCGAGGTATCGTTATGATCGAGTGATTTGACCGGAAGAAAATCAATTTGGTGTCTGCAGGTTCGAATTCCGGCATTATTTAACAATTTTTTTTTAATTCATATGCTTTAGTTATTGAAATTGGTAACACTATTGGCTGATGGTGATAGAAAACATCGTGAGTAAACTTGACTCTAAGAAATGTTCTTTTGGTACCGTCGTATGTGAGAAAATAGAGAACGGTGGATTTTTCGAAGTTTGAGACTTGCGTGGTGATATGTCCATACCTGCCTTGGAGAATAGGTACTGGATCTCTCATAGACTGATGTAATGAAGAAAAATCGAATATAGGGTATATTGACATGTCGAACATTCCAAAAGTAATAGCTTTATGACAAATTTCATAAATACATAGAAACATAAACTCAAAAATCCTTCTCTTTTAACACTGACCTGACAAGAGAAATGCTGATTTGAACATGGCTGTTGACAGCCGCCATCGTCGTGACCGTCTTCAAAATCACTGTCATCATCACCGTGGTGAATGACGTCACTATTTCTATGTAAACTTGGTCGATCTGCCACAATTATTTCATAAATTAATACGAATAATTACCATAAATCATAATAAAATGGAACGAGATACATATGGAGCACATTATGGTAAGCATTCGTTTTATTTCTTTTCTTTTTATTTATTTACTTGATAAGAATATATTTTATTATTTATCTATCTATAAATAAGCAACGACAATTTTTGTTTTATAGTAGCACGGCAAAATGACTGCAGTGTGCCTGATGGTAAGCACAGTACAATCCAAAAACAATGGCGACCATCGAGTGACACAGTACCCATCGCCAGTCGCCGCTGCCATGCCAGCCTGCGAATAGCTGGATATGCACAGGCTGATCCCAAAACGCGACCCGCAAAAGCGAATCACTATGACGGGCTTTTTCGTCATATACATGGTGGTTGCGACCCAGTAACGCTGTAAAACCCTACCACCCCGCTTTCACCATTGCCTCGTTCGTTATTCAGTAGGGTGCACCTCGTGCAGGTAAGGTTGGCTTGGATGTCTCAAGTCTTCGATGTTATTTGACACCCCTTACACCCCCAAAACAATACACTACAGTTAAGTAAATCGTTCGTCTCTGTTTGTTAGCCTATTTCTTTTTGTTTAGTAGATATAGACGAGTTTTAGTGTTGACAATAAGAAATCGGAAAATAGTTAATTTTATTTTCAGATCATCAATAAAGTGGATACCTTATTTGTAAGTCCTTGAGTCTACAATCTACAATATATATTACAATATGTGGACAATATATGATTTTTATCGTGTACAAAAAAACAGAAGTTTTTATATATTAATACGTCAATTAAAACGATGCTACCCTTATTATGGGATAAATCCTTTTAAACTACATGTAAGACATTTTAATTCAAAGTAAATCTGAGATGGATGTTAAATTTCAAAACTATTATGTTATTGTACTTACGAGGCCAGTTCTCTACGCGCGAGTACATGTTGTGTGGCCAAAAACCTGGCGGTTGCATTGGAAGTCCTACACCAACAGCAACCGCCGGTGGCTGGTACGGCGGGACTCGGCCAAGCGGTGACCTCGGATCTGGTTGATCTACTGTGTTGTTTGTCGTACGCGGACCAGCTGCTGGAGCTTGGGCATCGTCCGCGTTTACTGTCATCGATATTCACTATCATTGAATAGTTAACAAAATTACGAAATTTTATGATGTGATTCAATTAACAAAAAGCTACTGGTACTAGTTTCATTCAACTATTTCAGTGTATATTTTTAAATCATATAAAAAAACAAGAAATAATAATAAAACATTATAGTGGACTTTACTTTGGACTTCCGACCTGGAATATATTGGCAGATACTACGTCTTACTGTAACAAAAAATGTTTGATTTTAGTACCGAGTGTACCTGAAATAGATACATCTAACGTTTTTTGTTGCAATAAGACGTGGTATCTGCCAATCTCTTCTTTTTTTTATTGTAGCAAGTCACAGTGAGTGCTCTATACCTGATCGTAAGCACAGTACAATCTAAAAACAATGGCGACCACCGAGAGACACACTATCCATCGCCGGTCGTCGCTGTCATGCCGGCCTGCGAAAAGCTGGATATGCTGATCCCGAAACGTGACCCGCAGAAGCGAATCACTATGACGGGCTTTTCGCCATATACATGGTGGTTGCAACCCAGTCAGGCTGTGAATCCCTACCACCTCGCTTTCGCCATTGCCTCGTTCGTTAATCAGCAGGGTGCACCACGTGCAGGTGAGGTTAGCTTGGGTGTCTCAAGTCTTATAATGTTATTCGACACCCCTTACACCCCAAATCTTCGAGGTGGAAGTGCAAAGTAACGTCCACAATAATATTTGAATATGGATTTCCGCAAAGTAACGCCTTCTTCAATCAAATATCTAAGAAGTAACAAGTTTTTCTTAGCAATTCTTACCGCATATCCACAAAACTGCTAAAGAAGAGATGTATACAAAAATAGGTGCCGGCATATTGGCGCTTATTTTCAAATGCACACTGTTGCCTTGATACTCTCTAAGTGACTTGCGCTGCGGGCACGAGGACACGTTTTACCTTTGTCCGTCGCAACATGATTTACTTTTTAACCTACTCTTCAAACACCACCTGTAAAAGAAGCTCTCAGTTAGAACGTGTAACATATGTCTGGGCTAAGGCTAGAGGCAGAAGTAATAGACTTTGAAATTATTTGATAATTATAACTATATGCCTGTCTCCTTGACAGTACTAATGTGTGTAACGTACCAATGTACTAATGGGTGTACTAATGAAGAAAATGATTTCAAATATTCCCTTGAAAGTACGATCATGGAATGACATAAACTGAAAACTATATATGTATGATATACAAAATATTTTAAACATTTCACTTTACCGTACGATTTTCAAATAGGCAAATAGGTGCAGCCATTATCAAGTGATTCCTTTATTTATTTTATTTTTTTATGTCATAGGTGGCAAACGAACAGTTGGGTCACCTGATGTTAAGTGATCACCACCGTCCACGGACACTAACAACACCAGAGGAGTTGCAAGTGCGTTGCCACCATTTGGGGGAAGGGTTAGGGGAGGGAGAGGGAGAGGGGAGGGGAGGTGGGCCTGCGGCGCTCTCACTGACCGAACGAAACGCAACAATGCAAGCACTGTTACTTCACGTCGGTTTTCTATAAGAGGGTGGTACTACCCTGGACGAACCGACCCATTCATGCTGAAACCAGTAATAGTTTCAGCGTGGCTCTACCACCATTAATTATTCTAAATTCCCTTACATATATTCGGCAATATCTTTTTATTTATATGGATACTATGTAAGATTTGACTGCGAAAGCACCATCACTACAACCTTTCTATCGTAACACATAGTAATACTGAAGTCGCTGTTTTATAATATATAAGCCATGGTAACAACTTTACACTGGCACATGAATTGTTTCAGCTTAAAATATAAATACTAGCTACCCATCACATGCATGCGTTGCAAATAAAACTTTACATCGAAATGAGATTACAATCCGCCGCCAGTAGTCTGAGTTATGCCGCCCTGCAAGTTTTTCAGTAGCTGAATAGCTGATCGCAAAATATGTTTAAACAAAAGAGAATCACTCCCAATCAGCTTAAATACCGGATATCTATAGACTGATCCCGGAAAGGGACAAACGTATATGACCACCCCGTATTTGAATCGGACCTATATTTTGAAATCATCGGTTAATCAGAGATAATTATGACTTTTAAAGGTACAGCTGAGTACTATTTTATATTCATAAGAAAACACGTGGCTATAAATTTTCAAGTGGTATAATACGTACTTATATATATGCAGAAAATATAAGTATACTTTCAAAAGAATTAAAAACAAATAAAGAACTCAGCATAATGTATTAAATTGTGAATGAAAAGACAATATTGATTTCACGTGAAAAAAAAGGATACGTAATAACTAATAATATAAAGATCTATTAATAGATACAAGATAATAGAAGTGACATAATAAAATAGAAACAGAAATACGTATCGCTATCACAAACAATATTAAAGACGGCTATGAATGAAGACTGTTACAAATAAATTTCTATGTGTGTGTTATTACGCACATCATTTATACAGTTTATTATATAATATTGATTCTCACGTCGCGTAGTAGCCAATATAGATCCTAGACCTATACGTGAATTGAAAGAAGTTATACTGATATGTAGAATGTTTCTAAATATTGATATTTACATATTTTATATCATTAAAAGGAAAATCAAACTGTTTGGACATATCTAGGTTTAGGTTCTTTCTGCTAGTTTATTTTGTTTCATTTAATATTAGCTGATAACCGTGTTAATGTATGCTTGGATTATTATCTTAATATTTTATGTACAGAGGAAATAACATAAACACCACACCGCTTGCTCCACTTCCCCACGGTAATTAAACACACATCGCTGAATGCATATTTTTCAGCTATTTTGAGTTGTTTCATTTAATATTAGCTGATAACCGTGTTAATGTATGCTTGAATTATTATCTTAATATTTTATGTATAGAGGAAATAACATAAACACCACACCGCTTGCTCCACTTCCCCAAGGAATGCATAAACACACATCGCTGAATGCACAATGTTTATAAGGATACTGATATTTAAGAAAAGGATCAACTGTCTATGAAGTAAAACAAAAAAAATAATCTAAAAGAGTAGGTTTTGAGTGATACGCGCATAACGACAGACCTCTATCTTTCATCTATACTAATATTAAAAAGCTGGAGGGTTTGTTTATTTGTTTGGTTGAGCGCGCTAATCTCCGGTACTACTGGTCCGATTTCAAAAATTCTTATATATATATCATCACGCTTAGACTAATTGTGTCGTAGCATCAATGAAAAATGTCAAAATCGTTTTTTTTTCCTTTTGAGAGCTTCCGTTGCGTGTCAGCCGTAGCTATTAGTAACTATTCCAAGCGCACGAAGCCGCGGGCAGAGACTAGTTCATATACAATACGCAATTTTCCTGCATGTTACCGTGGTAAGGCGTTTTTTTTTATTAAGGCCCTGACGTCTCTTTTTAACAAGTTCGTACAGAAACTCCTGTTTAAGGCCTATATATCCAATGATCCTAATTAGCTTCGCTAATCACTTGATACCATCGGTGATCCTGTCTATGTCAGGTCAGGTATCTGTTTTACGGTCAGGCAATGATATTACTACCGAATTTATTTCACCTTTTGTATGGGTCACTCATACTTTGGTAATAAACCTTTTAATGGAGGCCAAGATTCCAGGCCCTAAATTAAAACTGTCAGCAATCATGTGCCATGTTAGCACTCTTTCTTCTCTGATGTGATGTTTATTTTTATTTAGTCCAGTGAAGCTATGAAGGCCCGTCAGGCGAATAGCGTACTCAGTTCGAAAAAAATGTTTACTTGTACTAGCATTGCAAGATTAGGTCCATTCAAGATGCAAACGTCTATCAATTTAGCTGTCTTTAACTATTACAATATCTTATCCTGCTTGCATATCTAGAATGATATATGTATGCACTTGTGCTTTTCAAGCCCAAGTTCTCAGTTGCAAGTCCCTGTATTTTGATATGTAGTACTTTCAAATTTATTCATTTCCCAAAATAATTGTATAGAAAAATTTAAACTGTAATCGAGTCGATTTCTCAATAAGCAGTACGACTTCGTCCTTGACCAAATTAATTATAGTAACCTTTCTTTGCTATCTTCAGACAGAAACTATTCAATGAAACATCTTCTATTACACGAGTAAAGAGTTTTGGTGAAATAGAATTATCCTAATCTTCTTGTTTCATTTTGAAAATAAAAATTGACTTCTGACGTAACCGAGCTTCAGAAACTCCATTTTTACCTTTACAATGAAATAATAATTTGTTTATATTTCGTTAAGAAGTTAGTCGCTAATTACTTTTATATAAAATATACCATAACAATGTATGTTTAAAAAAATGTTTGTTTTAAAGAAACGTATGTCGCCGACACATATCCAACAAAAAATAATGTTGATTTCATGATTCTGTTCTTGGGAAGATCTTGATTAAAAACGTCTATTTAAGTAATTGTTTCTTTAAAACAGTAGAACCAAATATTAATGGTACGATATGCTAACTCTGTAACATTATATATTATGTTAAGTATAATTTAGTATTGTACTAACAATTTCAAAAAGTATGACATGTGTAAATCTTTTAAAAATGTATAAAGGTAACTTTAGCAAATTAAAAAACTACACTAACCACAGCTCGCTATATACTTCATTATTATATCTATATGTAATCACCCATTTTATATTTTTTAATGACCTTATAACAACTCAAAATTATTGATATTTGTTGGAACAAATGACCTCATTTATTTTGTGTAAAAAATTCACAAGATGAATACTAAACTGCATGTAACGTCAACAAAATGGTGGATGCACTGAGCGGACATATTGAAAGCTTTGAAGATATAGGACGCGCATGCGTGTTGTATCGAACCCGTAATGACCTACTTGTTGAATAGCTTTTCATTCACGACGCAAGAGACCGCGCTTTTTGCGCAGTTAGACTCAATGGCGTCTATAAAATTCTAGAAATAGCCATCGATTGTATATAGATATACTACTACTTCGAAATTCTAAAACGAACATTTGAATATTTGATAATAATTATTTAAGTAGAGATTTTAGTATGCAGATGTTTGAACGCATTTGACGAGCATAATGAATTCATGATTGATTTTATAGAAACAGTTAAAGTCTATAAAGGTATCAGAATATTTTAATTTATTTTTCCTTAAGTTTCATATAATAATACACTGTTTTATATTTGTCAAATTTCACGCCACTCGAATTAGTAATATATTCAAACGTAAAAAAAGACGTAGTTCACTCGATGTTATTTATTCTTATTATTGTGCAAAGTTACTGACAATTGCTACGAAAGAACTTATATTGCAACAATTTTTATTATTAATAGCAGCTACTAATTTTTAAGGCTTTTACAACGTTACCAGTCGGAGTATTTGTTACTTAAGCTCTTTTCTTTGTAACCGTGAAGTCCTCCATTGCATCGAACCAAAATTAAACCAAAGATCTATATATCTAGTCACAATATTTAGCATGTACGTACGAAAACTAAGCGATCAATACAGGGGTGGATTGCGCGGAGGTTGTAGCCATATCCGACCTCCCTCCCCCGCACGCCGCTTGTGCGCTGTAAAGGAAATTCAATACCTCAAACCGCCCACGGTGTTTATTAGATTTTATATTTAGATCTTCTCTATACACCCATGTATGTGAAATCCATAAAATGTAAATATATTTCTCTTTACATGCTCAAAACAGAAAATTAAAATATACTATTTTCGGTTGTTCTACGTAATATATTTAATGTATATAATAGTTAATATTTAAAATATTGTTAGAAAACTTTACCTTACTTTTAACTGCGATACTGCATCCTTTAGTATATACTTTATTGGCAACTTATAAATGGGGGCGACCGAACAACATTCACAGTAAACGATAGAGTTCTTGACAAATTTTGTTTACCTTTTCGAAAAAGGTTATTATAAACGTTAATTTTTATTTTTACAGGGCACCAGACCAGACAACGTTCAGAGCACCGATACGTGAGTACTACCGTCGTGGAGCCTGGAAACGGACTGAGAGATCTGGAACCTGAACCCACCCCCCCGCTGTATTGATACATCCCGCGCAGTCTGCGCGCTACGTCGATGAATGGAGAGAACCACCCCTTGGCACCGTGCGCACATATAAAATCCTTGGGAATATTCTCTCACATCTTGTATTGTATCGTTTTTTGTGAACAACGCTTAATGGAAATAGATAATGTTTAGGTAGAATAAATGTCCTATTTATAGTTATGACATTTTAGGAAAAAAATACATTCACTTTACACGGCATGTGAGAATACTTTGTTAATGTGAAATTTAACATTTTTCCACCTATTAAGGGTTAATATATTTAAAAAATGATAACAAGCTACCTAGCCTCCTTGCCTACCCTCTTCTTACGGATTTAAATTCCTCACAGGATATTCCTATAGAACTTTCAAGTAGCATTTCAGTGAACTATAAAAAAAAAAACAATCTTTTATTGATACATAAAAATATATACTTCTATTTATAGCTTTAGCTATCTCTATTTTTTTTTTTTTTTCTATATCATAGGGGGCAAACGAACAGGTGGGTCACCTGATGTTAAGTGATCACCACCGTCCATACACACTTGGTTTTATATATTACTAGCTGACCCGTGCAACTTCGTCTGCGCCAAATGGGTTATTACCGGTTCTAATTTTATTTCCAAACGTGACAAGTCTGAAAAAACCTAGAACCCGATTGTAGCGAAACTCATCGGGTTCAATTGTGACTCCAAACTCTCCTATGTATATTGGCAAGAAATGTAGACCCGGTATCCTCTGGGTTGCGCCTCTGACCGTCACCTCCAGACCCCATTTACAACATAATATATATTTCCCTAAATAAAAAGTAATCTAATATACCTTTTTAACAGTGAAATAATTTTCAAAATCGGATCTGTAGTACCAGAAATTACCACGAACATCCAAACTCACTGACTTCAACTTTTTAATATTGAAGTTTGATAGATACAAATTCTAACATTGTCAAAACAGTCATAGGAGAGTCACTTTACAGGTAGTATTAAATTTTTGTTATATAATTTAGTTCTTCCGGATTATGTCATAGAGATATACAAAGACAAACACAACACTTACAGACATCATGCCTTAAATAAATATATATTTACAAAATAATTACCGTTAGTTATTTTGTTATGTTAAAGTTTAATTTTGTTAAAACTTATAAAATTTGCCATAGTATTGGTGAAAACAGAAAATACACACTTTTGTGCGTTTGGAAAAATCTGACGAGAGTAAACATATTGTTAAGTAAAATATCACACAATACTAAATTAGGTCATATGAAAAAAAATTGTTCTAGAGTGCCTTCATTCAACCCACATTCACATATCGAGTTGTCCCTGATTCTGAGATCTGTAAGATGGACTGGTGGAGAGCACACCTCTACAGATAGTAGACGCAGCAACCTTGTAACAGTCACGAAACTTATAAAGCCATGGCTTACCTGGAATGTTATCCTGAATATATCCGGAAACATATGATTTGCCTATAATTTAGTTGGATACACTCCAGTTTGAGTTCCATGATGTAAACAAATCAAAGTCTTGTTTGGAGAGGATAAATCCTGAACATAGGTTTTATAGTGATCAAAATATATAATCTGGATATCTTCTTTAGCGATAAGCGATAAGCTTCATTACCCTGGATCCCACTATGTCCTCGTATCTATGGCAAAACTACATAAATTCCTAAACACTGATCTTTCATTGAAATATGTCAAACATGCCAAAACAATATCAAATGTAGTGTAAAAAGTTTCAATAAGAAGAAAAAGCCCTTTCTCTCTTGATTGCAAACAATTTCATTAATATATTTTAAAAACATTTATATATATAGATTTTTTGGGCCACGAACCATCTTGGGCGTCCACAGAACACGCTACTAAATTATCATCACAATCTGATCAGTAGTTTCGGCATATATACAGGATAAACATACAAACATTGATTTTTATATATAAAGATTAGTTACTTAACCCGACTTTGCACAGGTGCAATAAACTTATTAGTGTGAAGTCATACGTGTACTATGCACTAACCGATCAATTTTTGGCAATTTGACATTCAGAGTTTTTCAAAGTCCAAGGAGCTTTGTCTTGTTAAATATAATTTTAAATCTGTGATATCTTCTAAGATATTCATTAAAATGATAGGGTGTAACGGTAAGCATGAGCTACTCAATTCACTTAATTAGGTCAGGACAAGAACTAAACGTATGGAATAGCTTAGTTTCAAGCTCTTGAATTTCTCGTTTAAGTATATAAACATCAGACTCATATTCGTATTTATAATATTAATTCTGATACATAGAAACCTTCTAAAATAAATTTCCCAAAATAATAGTGAACCGCACAAAAATCTATTGTCTGGCTTAAAGCTAATTAAGGAAACGTAAACACAAAAGAAGCGACTTTGTTTTACAATATTTATTGACTAGAAAAAGCTATCTATCACACCCGTGTCCTTATAAAATTTCAGTATGCGTAGGTTTGTAGCTGGGGTGCCAACTACCATACCCACACAGACCGGAGAACTTTCCTGGGCAGAGGACTGTATTTTTAAACTCGCTGGGAATACATGGTGGTAGAGCCACGCTGAAACTATTACTGGATTCAGCTTGAATGGGTCGGTTCGTCCGGGGTAGTACCACCCTCTCATAGAAAACCGACGTGAAGTAACAGTGCTTGCATTGTTGCGTTTCGTTCGGTCAGTGAGAGCGCCGGAGGCCCACCTCCCCTCCCCTCTTCTCCTCCCCCTCTCCCTCCCCTAATCCCTTCCCCCAAAGGGTGGCAACGCATTTGCGACTCCTCTGGTGTTGTTAGTGTCCATGGACGGTGGTGATCACTTAACAGCAGGTGACCCACGTGTTCGTTTGCCACTTATGACATAAAAAAAAAACATATAAAATTAATTCCAAATTTATTCCTCTATAATCGTGATGGAGGTTCACAAAGTAGAAACATCCAAATAATGAACATTAGAAAGTATCAAGTCCAAGGTGCCGCGCTGGTATCCGAACAGTCCAATAGAGGATATCTCCGATTTTGAAGTTATATAATGATTACAAAAATATTTTTGCTTACCTTCCAACTAATTTATGACGATCAGGAAATATTATTCTAAACAACTCGATCGGTTATGATGGTACTTATTTTGTATATATAGGATCGCCTGAATGAGTCTTTGATATAGTTGAATTTGGTAGATAGTTTTATCATTGAGATTTAGATTTCTTAATTTTCAAACTAATATTAAGTCTTTGCCTATGAAATAGCCGTTTTGTAGGAAAAAATTTGAACGAATTTTTTTCATGTATTTTTTATTTGTATTAATTGAAGTAATCACCCATGCAATCAATGCATCTTTGCCAACGCAGTGGCAGATTATAGATGCCCTTCTTAAAGAAATCAGCTGGACGGGAGGCAAAAAATTCTTCAAAGGCATTTTGCACTGCCACTCGGGTATTGATTTTTTTTCCCGCCAAGGAGTTATCCAAATTCTTGAAAAAGTAGTAATTTGTTTTTAAAATAAAATTAATTTGAAATTAGAATTCTTAGCTAAACAAAAATTATTTTGATTTGAAATGACCAGTACTGCAGAACGACAATTTCATAGGTAAAGACCTATATTTTAAATATTTTTTACAGTTATTTTATATAAAAGAACACCATATTGTCCTAACTTTCCCGCCTACCAGTACCGTTTCAACATATTGTGTAAATCAATATTTTCATTTATGGCAGGACAACGTCCGCCTACGTGCAATAGCTAAATTATAAAACGTACTAACAAAAGAACAATGTCCAATCGAAGGCTCCCTTCAACATAGTTCTGGTCATTCTCGACTGTTCCAAGGAAGAGAAAGCAATATTTATCTTGCCCCCCGTCTGCGGCCTCTGGATATTTTCCTTGAGATCTCCGTACCCTTGCAGTGTCGCATCTGCCAAGTATACAGACACTCGGTACTTCACTTACGTCCTAGGTGCGTGAAAGGCCTGGCTTGGTGATCACTCCAATAAGGAGGGTTCCCACACCACGTTCCTCCAGAACTTCTCATCTGTGTGCTACGTGGTAACGAGAGATATTCCGCGAATTATCGCGGTTGACCCGTGCGCTGCGTACAAAGCGACATTCGAGGCAAGTAATGCCGTCCAGGACATCTGTCGCTGCCCTCTACCCTCAACCTCCGCTTCTAATGTATGATGCTACTTTCCCCAACCTGACGAGCACTTCCCGTACGGAGCGTCCATATTCGCACTGCGTAAAAAGACATAGCCCAGTATCACCTAGAGACGACTTATAGTAAAAGGGATAATAATATATAAAACCGCCTCCATAAGGTAAGGTAAACAATTAAGGTAGATCAAGGCTTCATGGTTATCATTGAGGCGGTGTTGAAATATATCTCAATTTATCAATAAATACACAAAAATCTATGTTGATAGATGTATACAGAAAATAAAATATTGCGTAATGCGTAACATATGGGTAGAGGAGACCGGGGATGGTTGACTATAGGGTTAAGTTAACTAATTATGAAAAATTCGACCTACTCGAAAGTATTGTGTTATCTAATTAGCCGCGAAAAGCCGTTGTATTCCCCCACTCAATCATTCGGAATGCGGCATCATATAATCACGTCGTCTGGGACCAGGAACATAATATCGAAAAACAATGCATTTAAGTAATATTTTTTTTCGTAGAATAGTTTTTAACAACGACTACATACTTATTGCTATCTGTTTTGAAGCAATTTAATGAAAGTATTGTGTTATCTAATTAGCCGCGAAAAGCCGTTGTATTCCCCCACTCAATCATTCGCAATGCGGCATCATATAATCACGACGTCCCAGAATCGAAACCAGGAACATAATATCGGAAAACAATGCATGTAAGTAATAATTTTTTCGTAGAATAGTTTTTTACAACGACTACATACTTATTGCTATCTGTTTTGAAACAATTTAATGTAAGAGTTTAAAAGTTAATCTTTTTATTACGTAGAATCTATTTTTATTTCGCTGCATCTTTAAGGTTATGACATGTGGTTCAAAATTAAAAAGCAATTCGGGCTAAGTAGACTATATTTTAACGGGGTTGGTTGACTACCTGATGAACCTACTCGAACTATTTTTATCTATTATCCAAGCTTAATACTGTATATATCAAATATATTGAGTTTTACATTAGTATGTACTAAAATAACAAAATATGCGACTTAACTGAAATTGAGTCAACCAGCCCTGGTCTCCCTCCTACTTATAACGTTCTCAGTACTTGTTTTTTTAGGATTGTAACCTTCTAAAATAAAACAATGCTTCTGAATCATTATAATTCAACGGTAAAGATCCCAACGATAATTAATATTATAAGTGCGAATATGAATTTTTTCGTTTGGTACGTGTTAACAACTCAACCGACCATCATGAAATTATGCATACATGTTCGTAGGGTTTTTTTGAAAACACTCTACAGAAAATAGACGTAAGATAGGGGACAGCCGGGCTAGAAGTTCCACAGGAAAGTTGTTCCAACAGCTATAACTTAATAAAGAAAATAGATAACAATACATGTGAAGTGCGGCGTTAAAGCGTGAGATGAGGCACCACTACGACAGCCATTTCAGACACTCCCACGATAACAGTTAAGTTGATATGTGCACAGACTGTCAAACATCAGGAAAGTAAATTTTCTCACGCTTAAATTTTTTTATCTATCTCTGTTAATTATAGAGCGGGATATACGTGACTTTTCTAAATTGTAGTGATATTAGTAAGGTACCTTATCGTGTGAGAATTTTTAAATTGATTTTATTACTTCACTAGTATATCAGTCTTCGTATTCGTATAAGTTGGGGTTATAAGTTCCGTCTTCGTTGGAATGGTTGTTAACCGGAACTACGTATATCGAATGACCTTAAATCGTACCTAAAATTCTTATGATCATTTTTCTTTGTTTAAACATGACAAACTACAAACATAAGGTAAAGAGAGATAAAAACTCCAAAACACAATCGTGTCAAGCTGCAAATACTGTCATCAAGAAGGGAAAACCTATTAAATCTGTGGCATGAGAACTTACATTTACCATATCACGTTAGAGGATTTTACAACAAAATTTGAAAAGCCAGAAAACTATTAAATGTGCATAGCATAAACATTTACATATACAAGCTGAAAGTTTAGACAGTAGCAATATTTATGGAGGACAAACTGGACTCGATTCTCGTTCTAAATCAATTAAAAAAATAGGTGCTTAATATTTGACCTAATTATCTAGAAAAATATAAAAATTAGATGCAATCGTCTACACGTCTATGTTAAAGCAGCGTCAATGACCGTCGGGTGAAGTGAAAGTGAACGTGGGAACGGTATAAACAAAACAAAAGGGTTTATTGTCCTTTTTTTATCGAAGGTGAAAAATTCTGGGTCGTCCCTTGCAGTTTTCGGCACCGGTTATTGCACCTAGGTTTATTTCGTTTGTATTTATATTTTTGAAAGTTTTAGAACAAACTTAGGTTCTCTTTGTTATTTATTAGTATTTATTTTGGAAATATTATTTTATATGTTAAATGTGACCATCTCTTAGAATACTGTTAACGATTAACCTAACACCCGATATACAATTATATAAATAGTTGTTTTTATTTTGTATTCTGATATTATAGTATCATATTATGTAAGCCGTCAAAATTTCCCTAAAACAGGGCTAAATGTTCCGCTTCGAAATTTGCCAAAATTTGCTTGGGTTAAAACACTATTTCAGTAATATTCCATTTCCTTTCCTTAGTGAAACTTAGTGTTATTTATTTATGTATCCCAAGGAGGGTTGATGTCAGGCAGGCGGCCGATCGTAAAAATTAAGCCAAATCATACACCACAACATGACAAACATGTTGTACCGACCCTACTTAGGTGGGATAAGGGTAAGAAGAAGAAGACGTGAAACTTAATGTTGTGCGAGCGAAACTACGGGCATAAGCTAGTTATTAAATATGACTTCCACGATAATTATAAAATAATGTAACTATAAATAACGACATCTCACGTTTACGAAAATTTACAGCCACGCTTTTACCTAAGTAATCGTATTTAAAAAGATGAATGTTTTAAATTTCCGTTAGATGTCGTCACTACCCTATTTCTACGCAGATTTTGATATGAAGATCCTGTTAGAACTCGGAAATTATAAATGTGTACCTGCAACTCTTGTGAGATGGCGCTTAATTTAATTTTTTTATCATCGAAATACCTAAGTCATTTCTATATATAATATTCTACATATAATATAAAGCTCGGTCTACGCAGTCTTGGTTGAAAACGAACGTTTCGGACTTCATCAGAGCTGAAGACTGGCCGTCGTCTAGTCCCGATCTTAATCCTCTGGATTATGATTTATGGTCAGTTTTAGAGAGTACGGCTTGCTCTAAACGCCATGGTAATTTGGAGTACCTAAAACAATCCGTACGATTGGTAGTGAAGAATTTTCCCATGGAAAAAGTGTATGCTTCTATTGATAACTGGCCTCAATGTTTAAAGTACTGTATTGCAGCCAATGGAGACCACTTCGTATAAGCTACAGATGGTGGATATAAAACCGCGGAGGCTAATAAGTTCGGACTCTAAGAGGCCGACTTCTCGATCGGAGGCCATACCGGGGCCTGAGGAGGGGAGTGGGGCGGAGGAAGACATGTGAAACCTCC
>MU159784.1:113836-137277 GCA_015888305.1 Antheraea pernyi | reverse complement strand
CAAATTATATACCAAAACGTTCCTCGTGTATCACTTTATCAACTGGTGAAAACCCGCATGAAAATCCGTTCGGTAGTTTTTGAGTTTTTTGCGAACAGACAGACAGACAGACACGGTAGGGGACTTTGTTTTATACTATGTAATGATAATGATGATTATAAAGCTTATTTGTTTGGTTTAACACACTAATCTTAGGAACTACTGTTCCGATTTAAAAAAATTATTTACAGTGTTAGATAGATCATTTATCGGCTATATAAAATTACGCTAAGACCAATAGGAGCGAAGCACCAATGAAGAATATATCAAAATCGGGGTTTTTACCTTTTGAGAGCTTCCGCTGCGTGTTAACGTTAGCCCAAAATAATTATTCCACGCGGAAGAAGTCGCGGGCAGTAGCTAGTCGTTTAATAAAATATATAAATTGCAAACTCTGGGTTCGCGCCATTTTTGAAGTGAAAACTTTATTATGATGGGAGATAAACTTATAATTTCGCGTGATTACATGGTAGTAGGTGTGACCAAGCGTATTGCACTTGCGCGGTTTGCGTTAAACTAGCGACGCGTAGTGTAAGAGCCCGTGTACATCTAATATTGATACTTTGTATTGAGATTGTGCAGCCCGTCATATGGTTGATGAATTAATAAACTATATGAAAAAGTATATAATTATTATTCGAAGTGTCAATAGATGTGAAAACCAGGCTAATGCTAATAACTTCAATATACAAATTATAAAATTTAAATAATTCACACTATAATTAATTCAAAAATTCAAAAGAGAACACAGTTTAAATTCCATTGTTTTGAGTTTTCACTTCTATTAGCAGTTCTTATGATGAGCCTCGGTTTTTTTTTTCGAATTTACTACACTACTGTCCTGACGGACATCATAACTTCATCGGACTACTAAGGCGGGCGATTAAGACACTTCACTGCTTGGCAACAGGCTCAGGAGTGACAAAGTGGCCGAAGAACTCCGGCTTGTGTTGTTGCCTTGGACGCAATACCGCGAATCTGTCTAAGTTAAACTAAGCTAACTATACTATATATAAGAATTCGTAAGACATATGGTACATGTGTACCAGCATATGTGCCTTATTATCTCACGTGTGATATACGATACGATATATGTGATAGTACGAGATAAATAGTGTTTAGACTTGTTTTCAGCGTATAGAGAAAAAATGGTTAAACGTATAAATAGCCCTATAATTAAACTAAAATCCCAATTAATATATAAAACCCCGAAAATATAACCATCGTTTTTAAAATGTGACAGATTGATTCAAAGAATTTAGGGTGCGTAACTTATACTTCTGGCTTATTTCACATTTATCCCACCACGGTAGTCCGGTGAAACTGTAAAGACCTTGCTAGGTCAACAGCGTAAGCAGTGAGAAACAAAATAAAAAAATATATATATCCCAGATTATCATACGTCACTGCACGATGGAAGCCCACAACCCATTGGTAAATAAACCAACGCCACAATGTCCGGTGGTCGAGGATCCCGTTATAGCGAGAATCTCATACCGATATAACGGGCGGCGAATGCAGCCCATTAGCTGAGCGATCTGGCTTTACGTTACAATGCGACAGAACGGTATGACAATATAGTAATACTCCAAAACTAGCTATATAAAAACCTTAGTTTTCAATAGACGATATTACCTCTTCAAGTAAACAGGATATATATTAGTATTTCTAACCAATTGGAGCGATTATCATAAAAATTGGGATACCTAAATATTTTATCGTGAAAAATAATTCTATCGTATTTTAAGACTACATTTTTTAAACCAAAATTTTATACTATAATTTAACCTGAATGCAGTCACATGCGGTTGCAAGTATGTAATCATTTAATATCAGTGTTCGATATTATCATATAATACAGTTAGCCTAACACAAGCCATCATTTACAATTTAAATTAAAACTCAACATCAAAACTATTTTTATTTCAAATTAATTAAAATAATGAAAGCTATAAACATTTATATAATTTGAAATAAGACGAATATTTCAAAGAAAAAAATGTATTGTAACAGGTTACGTGAATATTATACTTTCGTTTTTTCCCTTTCGCTGCAGTTAATTAATTACTGACCGCTTTTTGCAAAAATATGAATTCTGGAACCGTATAATATTGTATAAATGTTACGTGAATTTAATTAACTATAATTACATGACGTAAGTTGTCTCAATTAAACAATTACAAACTAAATTAATATAAACTAATATTATACAATCTGACATAAACGGTGTTTGACATAATATTATGAAATAACAAGATGGACTGTTTCGCGTAACTTTTTTAGATAAAAATATATCAAAGGTATAATTGAAAAAATACAGCATATTGTTCACATTTCCCACAATAAATATATGAGACGTATTTTGTTCGATTCGTTAGTAATTTATAGTCTAATCAAAAATGGGATACGAAATATTAAAACATTTCGATGAATTATGTACAACCTTCCTTACTGTTCCTATGTATATATTGGTACACGTGCAGGCGCTAGTAGTGTTTTACGGTAGAGTAAACATTGTCGCTTCACGGTCGATCATTACATTTTTTTCACGTTATTCGTTTTGGCTAAATCATTTGACATTAACTTATTACTGGAACAGGATTGCGAATTAATCATTTTCTAATGCCTTATAGGTTTCAGTGTTTGACCACAACGTCATCTCATGATAAATAACAAAGTTGTCTAAGCTGGTAAACACGTTAAACGTAGAGGAACGTCTCGAGTGCAGCTGCCGGAACACACCAACAGGTGCTTGGTGACAGATTTTCAACGTGAGGATGCCTAACTAGCCACGAACCCTACCACCATGCTATTTCATCGCGATGTATTCCTTCACCGAAAGCTTCGTTCAGTTGTTAATATTCAAACCTACGTCCATCGACGTGGTATCCGAACACGCTATTAACTAAGACAACTAAAAAATTCAAGTTTCAAAGGGGATTCAGGTATTATGCCGGTAATTCCTTTGATAATTGACCGCAGTTCAAAACATAGTTAACATTAAAACAATTGTGGGTCAGCGGTAGTGTATTCGGAGACTGCGACGATGCAATGGAAGTAGATTCAAAACTGCAGTGAGATTTTCGGTGAAGGAAAATATGATGAAACTATGACATGGGTTTCTTTTTTCTTTTTTTATATCATTGCATAGGATGCAAAGGAACAGGTGGGTTACCTGATATTAAGTGATCACCACCGTCCATACGCACTTTCAACACTAGGGGAGTCGCGAGTGCGATGTCAGCCTGTGTTTGGAGGGAGTTGGGGAGGGGAGGGTAAGGTTGAGGGGGAGGTGGTCTTCCGACGCTCTCACTGATCGAACGAAACGCAACAATGTAAGGACTGTTACTTCACGTCGGCTTTCTGTGAGAGGGTGGTAGTATCCCGGACGAGCCGACCCATTGATGTTAAAATCAGTAATAGCTTCAGCGTGATTCTACCACCTAAACAAATGCGCGATTGGTTGGCTCCCATCCTCGAGTTGAAATCCATCGCAAAGCATCTATGACAATGCTCATGTAGCCAACTACATACACTACAAGGCCACCTTGAGACCTAATTTTCTTCTAGATTTAGCCTGTCACTATCCTAGGCCACTTCAACATATAATATCAGATGAGATTGTAGTACGACATTGAAACCTATAAAAGTATTTAAAAATCATCATCCATTCAACATGAGTATTATTGTCAAAAGTTTATTGTGAATCACTATCGAAATCAGTAGTACTCAACCTTTTTTTTTAACGGGCCACAAACACGTTTCAGTCTTGTTGTCGCGGGCCGCAAACTACAAATATTTATAAATAAATATATTTATAGTATTAAATAAAGAAACGTAATTTCAAATTAACAACGTATTAATGTAGTGAAAAATGGTTGTCCAATAAAACAAGCTTGGTATAACCCTTATATCATAAGGAACGCATTGCGGTCGGGTTATCTGGGATCTATTTAATTTACTCAGCGTGCTCATAGTTTTTGTGATCGGCACGAAATTTAAAATAATTGAAAATAAAGTATAATTGGATGAGCTAACTACAAAGTCCCGGCAGGCCGCAGGTTGAGTATAGCTGATTTAAATAATAGTGATGGCTGGAAGTGACTTCCTCTTTCTACATATATTGACAATTACTATCACTTATTTAAAAGTTACTAAAAATAATGGCGATAAAACCGAGTTTATTGGCGACTCTTCTTGGTTACTAGTACGTTTTACGAATACCGTTATACCGTTTATAAGCGCCTTCGAAGGATCTAAACAAGGCAATTTATAATATATGTCTTAAAATTACAACTAAATGAGATATGTATTATACATAAGAGATATATAGATATATATATATAAGATAAATTAATTATCTATCATTTCATTTATAATACGTATTGTCTCATGTAAATTTAATTGTGTTTTCAAATAATGTATACGATAGTTATTTTGTATAATCTTATATAAAAATAGCATTTAACTTTGTTTTATCCATAAAAAATATGAGTTCAATAGGATGAGTAAGACACAAGTAGTCATTTGTAAAAAGAATATGAAAAAATATATTTAAAAAAAAGTATAATACTCATTTTCTACACCAAATATTTGTTTAATATATTATTTAGAACAAGAAATTGTGTTCATATTCCGTTAGACACACGACACTAGTCGATCGACACGCTCGAGTAGACACTTGTGAATGAAGACGTACCACTATTAGTTCTTTTATTTGAGTTTTTCACTAAAAACAATACATAGGTATAGTATTTCAAATATTTTGTTGTCAAAAAAACATTTGTCATAGGCCTGGGGCGATATATCGATACAATAAATCTCAGGATACGAAAATATCGACATAGGAAAATAATAAATCAAGATAGTTTTAATATCTAAGGGTTTTAATGTATTATAAGGTGGATCAATATGTGAACGATGGTGACATCTGGTAATGATGCCCCCTCTTTGCATCCACCAGAAACGAATGCAACTAGCTATGTTCGTAAAAGTATATATGATGAAAAGACAAACCAGATCAAGTTTCTTGCCGTTTCTTCTGGATAACTGGGTTGTTTTCCGAATAGGACGATACTGTGACTGACCGATAGATCTGACGTTCATAAGCGCCTTCTCAGGGCCTAAATTGAATAAAGTATTTTTAATTTTAAAGGATAAGTTTTAAAGTTATGTAAATTCAGACATATTGTATTGTGCAAGTTTCCCACCCCCTTTATACAAATAGCCATATTACATCTACCTATCTCGCTATAACTGGGTCAGACAAACATCTTGTTTCAACGGCCAGAATGATTATTACGCAGTTCCGGAATAAGTTTCAGGGTTTTTAATTAAAATCATTGAAATCTCCAAGATTTAGATAAGTAGAGTTACATAAATGGCACCTCATTGTGATTACCATATTCTTTTTTAAACTATTCAAGTGTTACAATTTTTAAAAACCTAGTGGTAATCCAAAGGTCGAAAGTTTGATGGTGGTAGGGCCACGCTGAAGCTATTACTGGTTTCAGCATAAATGGGTCGGCTCGTCCGGGGTAGTACCACCCTCTCATAGAAAACCAATGTGAAGTAACAGTGCTTGCATTGTTGCGTTTCGTTCGGTCAGTGAGAGAGCCGGAGGCCCACCTCCCCTTCCCTCTCCTCTCTCCGCTCCCTCTCCATTCTCTAACCCATCCCCACAAAGGGTGGCAATGCACTTGTGACTCATCTGGTGTTGTTAGTGTCCATGGACGGTGGTGATCACTTAACATCAGGTGACCCACCTGTTCGTTTGCCGCCTATGGCATAAAAAAAGTAAATTTATTTAATTAATGTTTCAAGTGTTAATATTATGGAGGTACTTTGTTCAAAAATACACCTCTATAATTATTGCATACATTTTTTCTCATTCCATTACGTCAGTTGCTAATGCGTATTGTTACGTCATTATGCTTTTTTTTTTCTTTTGTAAATAAGTGTAATGTATAAATATCGATTCAAATTGCTTGATATATTACTTATCGATATATTATGAAACTTGAATCCCTAGTCACGTAGTACATTGATATTTTTACTATTAATTTATTATGACTCGTATTGTATGAGTTATGAACTGAAACTATGAGATTAAATGCTCGTCGAGTATCGATATATCTTAAATATTGTCTATAAAAGATTTTTATATGTATAATTTACATATCACCTACACGTTAATAGACAGGTTTGTTCGTAAATCGTTCATAGAGTAATAAATTAAATAGACAGGAAACGACTTATTACGTAACTGCATCTCAGTAATTCGTTTTTATCAGACTGTAAAAAAGGAGCACAATATTTGTTTACTGTACTGTATGTATTTATATTTCTTTGGCATGCTCTGTAGCGTAAGCTGTTTGATGAATTTAAAATGAGATGACGTTAGCTTCCCCTTAATTGTGGAAATGACATAGACTATATAACATTTAAATATGACGTCAATAAAGATGATAAATTGGAGGAGAGACAGAAATAAGTTTTCAACGTATCAACACTCTCAAATTAACAACTCAACAGCTCTTTCATTTTACATTCTATTCTCCATCTTAATATATAAAAATCCATGTAGTCGTGTTTGTCCACGATGAACTCCGAAACTACTCGACCAATATTCATGAAAGTTGGCATTTATGTATAATTTGGTCCAACTTGAGAGATAGGATAATTTATATTTCGATTAATAACCAAAATATTTTTAAATTATAAATTAAATGACTGTCAATGGTGATTATTGTTATTAATTGTAAGTTTCATGAGTATCGAAAAGATGGCGCTGCGCTTTGAATTGTTGTTGTTGACAGAAAACTGTAGGACCGACTGTTATACATATCTCATAGATGGCGCTACGTTTTAATTTTGAATCCCTTTATCTAATACAATAATTCAAGTAGTAAATAGTTCAAGTAAAAAAGGCCACAGCAACGCGTGAGCGGATCAGCTAGTACATATATGTATAATTTAAATATTCCCTTTGTGACTTTTTTTTTTTTTCTCGAACGGACTACGCTTCACCGGACTATAGCTTTTGTGACAAAACCACTGAACATATCGGCATAAGACTGCAACCATTCGATTTAGAACATTTCGTAGATGGTTCTAGGCTACTTAGTTTTTAGATTAAATTCACCCTTTGCTATATTTTTTTAGTAATAACTTATTTAATACATAGACGCGGGCGGATATTACAATCGGATCTATTCTTTAATTAGGAAAAATCTCTTGTAAATGGTTTTGCCATGTATTTCTACCACCCATCTTCTACCATAAGCCCCGTTGAGGAATTTCGTTTCAAAAATTTCTCAATTCGCTTGAATTGGTTCATATAAAAAAAAACAACTGTATCGTAGACACACGATAGAAGTGAAACTTTTGTATTACAGGGAAACATTTTGATAACAAAAAATACAACAAAAAGCCAACGTTACGCGGTGTTCCTAAGCGGTCACCCATCCAAATATTGACCGCGCCCGACCTTTCTTAATTTCAATGATCGGACGAGAACCTGTGTTTTCAACACTCTACCCGGCACGGTGTTTACACCCACCAATTTTCGTCATACAAAAGGTTACGGATCAGAATGTTAAAGCTTCGTTTCAAAAACGTATCACAGGGTAGAATTCGAAATGGTAATTTTGAAAAACAATCAAGGATATATGAGAAAGGCTGTAGTGTAGTGAGACGAGGAGTTAACGTTATTGTTACCTCTGCAAAGTCGAGAAATTGCGCGTAGTAATAATGATTTCGTCGAAAGGTCCGGTTTCACATTCGAACCTGTTACCGGCGGTGGTATGCGAGATCCAAGGCTAACTTACCGACTAACCGACAAGTTTAACTTCACTGATGCTATCTAACTTTTAATTAGCGTGTGTAATGTACACCATATATAAATAAACAAGAAAGAGATTGCCTCTTTTTTGTCTGTATTAAGGCAATAATCTTTGATATTATCAATCATTTTTTGTATTTTAAAAACCATTTATTGAGAACGATTATATAATAAAGTAACATTATACTACAACCCATAGGAACGGATTAATACCGTAGGTGTAGGTCAGATAAATGTTAGGCAGCGCTCGTTAAATACGTGAGGCATTTTTAACAATTTTTGACCTACCCTCCACCACGGGTGAGATGTTGCATATGTATTTTGAGTATAAATGCGTTAGATTGCATTTACTGGGAAAAATACAATTCATGATTTTTTACGTGGTTTTTCTCGAAACGTCTCTCTATCCTACATGAGATTTAGAGCGATTCGGCTTGTACCCGTCTCTCTCTTGATTGTTCTACGTAATTAATGTACGTCTCCTTGAATGAAAACGAAATAATACTGCGAGCGAGTATACGGTCCGGCGCGCGTTATTGGGAAGTGAGGTTGGCCGCCTAAGAAGGACCGAGAATTACCGAGTAAAGCTGAAATATGAACTCCTATATCAGCGAGGTATAATTTCTCATAGATGACTAAATTAAACACGCTCAATCCGCTTTTCACAGCTAGTAACTTATCTTTGATAACCACATACTAATGCTGCAAATAGCATACGGCAAAGATATGGCATGCATTAAATTAAATTCACAAAAAATTTAAAATCCTAGATCGCGTTCCTATAACTGCAAACGTTGATGTGACGATGACGTCATAGATGCATAACGTGACGATGACTTCACCTTCAGCTCCTAACTTTTAGTATTAATAAAGGTAAATTAAAATAAACAATAAAGATATGATTCTTAATACAAAACAAATATCGTTGCTTTTTCAACAGTTACACAACTTTAGAAAGTAAAGAAAACTATTAAGCTAAAAGCTTTTGAATACTCATCCTTTCGTCAGCTAAAACGCATTTTATGTTCCATTGAAATCTCGAAGGTTTGGACGAGCAGAGTTACAGACATAATGCGTCATCGTATTTACCTTAAATTCTTTTTGAAACTACTACATTATTACATTTTTTATAAACTAGTTGTCCATTCAGTGGTCGAAATTCGATTGCAATAAATTAGTTTCTTAAGTTTGAATGGTATCGAAGTTCTTTTGCCAAAGAATGTACCTCTATAATAATAGCAGATATATTGTTTTGAAGTATGTTCTATTACGTCAATTGCGAATGTGTGCTCTTACGGCATTATGCGTTACTTTTTGATTTATCGATATACTAGCGGGCCTGGCGGATGTTATTCCGCGTGATTCCTCATGAATCACTTTATCTGCTGGTGAAAATGCATGAAATTCCGTTCAGTAGTTTTTGAGTTTATCGCGAACAGACAGACAGAAGTGGCAGAGGACTTTGTTTTATATTTATAATATGTAGTGATTTTGTAGATGACTATCCAATATTCGCCTCGTTCCTACCTTACCTTTAGTTAGGAGACTTCCTTTAAACTTCTATCGTTCGGCAGCTTTATTATACTTTAGGATTTAACCATAATTTCCCTAGATGTCATGTGAACTAAGATGGTTACACTCAAAACCTAACTTACGGCTACGTACAACTAACTTAGATATACTAAATTCTGAGGTCAGTTTCAATGGATTGCTCTCTTGAGACCTGAGGTAAACCGACTCGTGTACCAACAAGCACATATTGTAATATGTACATTTCGAACTAAAATGCAGAATCAGTAGCGCTGTGCGGTAGAAATAGGTGTAACAGAAATGATCATATAGATGAACCTTACATAGATTCAAGCAATTATTTTTTTGTTTTTCACACTGAGTATACTATTGGCCTGACGGGCCTTGACAGTTTCACCGGACTACAGCTTGCCTTCATGCAACACATTTCACCTCTATACCAGGTGAATGTTTAAAGTTTAACACCCTTCTATCGTGTGGTAGTTCATGGTCCCATTTAACATGTAAAATAATATTATCAAAACAACTAATAAACAACAAAGAGAACCTTTGTTAGAGTTTGTTCTAAAACTTTTAAAAGTATGGGAACGATACTTTTTTTTTTTTTTTAATGTACGCTTAGATTCAATGAACAATGTTAAAGGGGCGCTTTTCAAGGTTAATCACTACGTAACTGCTTATCGTGGGAACGCCGCACGGTCGAACAAAAGGATGCGGGACGTGGGTCGAGGTGCGGGACGCGGGTCAAACTGCGCGGCAGGGCGTAATTCATTCGATTCCGTATTTATTACACCAGTTCGTTTTTGCGTAAATCGCTTGATGCTTAGTGTATATATCAGTTTTGTGTTTCTCGAAATAATTAGGTCAAATATTAAGCACCTACTTTTTTAATTGATTTAGCACCAGAATCGACTAATGATTGTCCTGTAAAAATATTGCTGACGACTAACCAGTCATGTTGTATATGGCAATTGCAACATAATAGCCATTGAAATGGTAACATTAAGTACTCAAATTATATTCAAAATAATAATTTTATCACATAAAAATAAATGATGACTACGTCTATTATGTTTATGTTCGTAATGTTTGTATATTAATCGTTGTGCTTTTAATGCACGATGCTCATTTTTGTCTATATATTTATACATATGATAACAATCTAATTCTAATGTGTCTGTACTTTTTAGATTATTGTGAAAAATATTGTTGCAGCTTTCTAGGAATAAGTGATAAAATCAATTTCAAATAATTTTAGAAATGTCTGTCTTTGGGTTTGTTTGGACACGCATCACTGTTAAAATACTGTATTCACGAAAACCTCACCAAGAACATCATAAAGCGTATCCTCGACTAACATGTAGTCTTGGTTACATTAAAATCGGTGCACTCTATCAAAATTTACTGTAATTTTATTGACGACGCGACTTGAGTCCGAAAGAAACGTAGATAAGTAAATGGACTTAATACATCCAGATGATTTTATTACTCAATGTTTTTTACATTAGTTTCTACGCGAACGGAGTCACGAGCACAGCTTGTTAATAATTGAAAAGATTAGTAGTTATATTAAAATTATTAGTATTTACTTCAGTCAACTATAGACGCTATCGTCGTCTTAATGGTATTTCGTTATTATGCAGTGTTATGCAAAAATCTTAATTTTCAACATTGAATACATTACTTACATCATGGTTACTTCTCAAGTTTAAGATTACTTTACAAAGATAATCGTTCAAATCTACTGTAAATTAAGATTTTAACATAATGGATTTTGGATTTGCATCGACGATTTGCAATCGCTGTCGATTATGATCTATTTACTTCTAGAAACAATTACAATTATGTCATAATTCAATTCACTTTTCTCAGAAAGTTTTTGAAGATCAGAGGTAATGAAGAAGTTAAATAAGGGATTGAAAATTTTAACTGCTATTTTGTATTTCAGGAGTCACCAGAGGTCCGAATGGTGCTTCCGTTGCCACCTCGCGCCCCGGATCCGTCAGCCCTGGCTGCCTACTGGGCTGAATACGAGGATCTCTGCCGGCAGATTAGCTCAGCGCATCACAACGATGATGACGATAACCATTATGAAGGTAAGATTTTCCATCAAGCTAGATACGAACACAGTGTCTTGCAAGCTGATTTTGAAGAAACCTATCCACATACGACTGGATATTAGGCAACGAAGATTACGGGATGCCATACCTTCCCATGATTCAATTTGTCACTAAAGATATTTGTTCAAGCGTCAAGCTTTTCTTCATCAACATCGATTTCGAATAATATTACTTAAACCCTAATAAATGAATTCTAAGTATTCATTAGTGCCTCTTAAAACAGGAAGGTATGGCATCCCGTAATCTTCGTTGCCTAATATCCAGTCGTATGTGGATAGGTTTCTTCAAAATCAGCTTGCAAGACACTGTGTTCGTATCTAGCTTGATGGAAAATCTTACCTTCATAATGGTTATCGTCATCATCGTTGTGATGCGCTGAGCTAATCTGCCGGCAGAGATCCTCGTATTCAGCCCAGTAGGCAGCCAGGGCTGACGGATCCGGGGCGCGAGGTGGCAACGGAAGCACCATTCGGACCTCTGGTGACTCCTGAAATACAAAATAGCAGTTAAAATTTTCAATCCCTTATTTAACTTCTTCATTACCTCTGATCTTCAAAAACTTTCTGAGAAAAGTGAATTGAATTATGACATAATTGTAATTGTTTCTAGAAGTAAATAGATCATAATCGACAGCGATTGCAAATCGTCGATGCAAATCCAAAATCCATTATGTTAAAATCTTAATTTACAGTAGATTTGAACGATTATCTTTGTAAAGTAATCTTAAACTTGAGAAGTAACCATGATGTAAGTAATGTATTCAATGTTGAAAATTAAGATTTTTGCATAACACTGCATAATAACGAAATACCATTAAGACGACGATAGCGTCTATAGTTGACTGAAGTAAATACTAATAATTTTAATATAACTACTAATCTTTTCAATTATTAACAAGCTGTGCTCGTGACTCCGTTCGCGTAGAAACTAATGTAAAAAACATTGAGTAATAAAATCATCTGGATGTATTAAGTCCATTTACTTATCTACGTTTCTTTCGGACTCAAGTCGCGTCGTCAATAAAATTACAGTAAATTTTGATAGAGTGCACCGATTTTAATGTAACCAAGACTACATGTTAGTCGAGGATACGCTTTATGATGTTCTTGGTGAGGTTTTCGTGAATACAGTATTTTAACAGTGATGCGTGTCCAAACAAACCCAAAGACAGACATTTCTAAAATTATTTGAAATTGATTTTATCACTTATTCCTAGAAAGCTGCAACAATATTTTTCACAATAATCTAAAAAGTACAGACACATTAGAATTAGATTGTTATCATATGTATAAATATATAGACAAAAATGAGCATCGTGCATTAAAAGCACAACGATTAATATACAAACATTACGAACATAAACATAATAGACGTAGTCATCACAACAATAAAATTAAAATCATGCACGGTTACCCAGAAACTCACGAGATTTGCGAAACAAAGTTAACCAATCCTTCAAACAAGAGACAATGCGTTGCGAAACTGGCATGAATTATAAAATTGCATTTACCTCGTAATCATTTACAAAATATGAACAAATTTATATAGCGTTCTCCTGCCTCTTCAGTCTTGTAACTAATCTTCCCGCTTGAAGAATTTGACAGGCACTGTTATATGACCAATTACTTCCTTTATTGAAATACAATACATCCAATAACGTCTTAATAAGCCCATCATTCCATTTTGAAGTAAAAGCTACATTAGAGGGCTATTGTGGACACTACAAATTAGCTTAGTTGGAAACTTCCAGATGTAGAATATTTAAAAGAATTGTCCAAATTCATATCCTGTACAACTTTATAGTTTATACCCTACAGAAGACTCACATAACCGACCCATAATCTGTCTTCGGATTATTTACTTGCGATTGAGTTATAAGGGCTCTAACATCTTACGCTATTGTCAGTTCAGAGTAATTGACTGTGTGTTTAAAACATACAAATCTATATTATTGATATTTGTTAACCAAATGAGGATAAAATAACAGGCGGATTTACTAGAATTTGGACAAAATATTACTTTTTAATACATATAACAGAGTCATATGGCTTATAATGTTGGTCGCAATGTGGAAAAAAGTGTTAATCCAATCAATCTATAGAGTTGTCTTTTTAATACTTTATAGGTATTAGTGTTTCACCACAACCTCATCTGATATTAAATGGTGACATGGTCTAAGATGAACACACCAAACTCAGAGGAGAATCACTCTCAAGTGCAACTGCCAATAGGTGTTTGGTGACAGATTTTCATCTTGAAGGTAGTAGCTATCTAGGTGGACTTAAGAGTAATGAAGTATGTTATCATATACATAGAAAAGTAACAGTTCAGATGGTAAGTGGGCGCAGAATGAGCGAGTAGAAATCCCAAAGACTACCTAATCAAATCGGAAATATAGCTATTTTTGATTGTTAAGTTTTTCCTTGAAGTTTGATACGGGATAACAAGAGCACTGTACTGACTATCTTCAATATTTGTACATACTAACTCGATGACAAGATACGACCACCTCGCATCACAACGTTTGACTAGAGATAAACGCGTTAATCCTACCGCATTCCATAAAGTAAGCAAGTGTTTTAGATTCCTTGTATTTTAAACCACTAAACCGTTTCAAAAGTCTTTTTTATGTAATTAACCCTCAATACGAGATTTGCAATAAATTAAAGGAAATTTGTTAGAAACATGAACCTTTCATTAATTCCTCTCGAATTTACTATTCAAATTCCACACTTGTATAAACCGTACATTACTTAGATAATCTTTACATTTATGATTTAGTGATTATTACTAGCAGATTAGCGTTCAGATAGTGGATATTTTTAGCTGCTTCCTATTCATCTTAGATCTTTATTAGATTGCCCTTCAGCTAACGCTTGGTTAGGAGTTTTTAGCGGGATCTTGGAATTCCATGTAGTGGATTTTATATTTTATTCATAAGCTTGTGTTATTTGGCTCTATATTTTGTAATATTGGTGATGTTTTAAGTAATATCGTTCAGCTATTGTGCAAAAGTGAAGTGGAAATAATACCACGGAGCGTGAATTCTGAGATGCCACAAAAACGCACTGGAAAGTTCTAACAAGGGAGCCGCCATCTTGTTAGAATACTGAAATTATCACAAGACACTTGTAATATTATTACCTACTCGACAATGGCATAATAATCTAGAACACTGGTTGACAAAAATAATATAAAAAATGCGTGGTTAGTTCATTTCTTCTTTATGTTCAGGGTGCAGTTGTTTTTGCATATTGTTAGACGTAATTAAGGCACGTGGTAGCCCTCCTATCTCGCCAAGTTTCATTTACATTGATAGTGAGAAACACACGATGCATGTATATACAATATAATCTAAATTCTCTTAAGTAACGCGCAATATACTCGATAAGAAACATAGAACCGACCACACCCCAAGTTGCAAATATATCATCAAACAGTATTATCTGGTGACGCCTGCGTCGCGGCGAGCCATTAGCAAATATGAGATAAAGCAAGGTCGCTAATACTTCGCCTCTTACAGCCACGTGAATGGACTACATTCTTTATAACATTGAATCATATGATCAAGGACTATCCTTAGCTTAAATGTCCGAGTGCCATTATAAATGCCATGTGTTGTCTTTCTATATACTATATATACATATGCTATGTAAGTTTTAGCGTTTGACCACAGTCTCATCTGTATCAAATGACGACGTGGTCTAAGACGGTAATTACGCTAAATCTAGGTTTCATCTCTATGAGCACGTGAGAACACGCTGTCCGCCGAAGGAGAATCGGCTGCAGAAATCGTAGAGGTGGAGGCATCTATCACCAGAGGCCTCCCTAGGTAATCTCCAGGCGATAGATGCGGCGGCGTCTATTGCCGCAAAGGAATACCCGTGAAGGAGAAGCACGGCTTGCCACAGCTTCGATATGTGGCAAGAGAGAGAGGAATAGCCTCTCTCGAGACGAGGGTCCCCGTCCCGTCGATCTACGGAGGATCCAAGCGCGTGGCCAGGGTGGAGGAGCACGCTAATCGTGAGACTACACCCTGGTCCACAATTGCGAAAGGTGGCAGAGTGGTTTTTAGCCGGTAGGAGTCCGGCATAACCCTCGCGATGTCCCCCGGCAGCACGGGGGTTTCCAATGTAGAATTTTCCATTCTTAAATTAAAAAAAAAAACAAGGTTTCATCACTATCTTTTCTTGCACCGAAAGCTTCGACCCAGTTGTTAAGGTTCCAACCAACGTCCATCGACGCGGTGTCTGAGCACATTATCAATTAAGCTAACATCGCATCAATCTAGATCAATCAACTTTACACAAATATAGAAACACTGTTTCTTACAGTGTGTTCATCATGTAACAGACGATTAACTAAACATCCAATGTAAATTGCACGTACATTAAAGAAGTTCTGTTGTAAAGAATGTCCACGTAGCAATTAAATAAATGCTTCTCATTTAGTTTCATATGACTGATATTAATCAATATGATATCGACTAACTAAGTACGTCTTGTTTACATGATTTGCATGTTATTTTCTTTAAGTATTCAAGTGATTTTGCGTCGTCTTTGAAAATAATATTCAGTAAGCAATAGTACAAAAACATTCTTGTATATCTACGTCAAGTTTAACAATTAAAAATTACGTTGGTATGAATAATGCAGCTAATTAATTGATATAACGTTATCCCGCATTCCATTTGACTTACAATTCACACAAATTCATGGAATGTTTGACACTGAATTGTTTTGTTCAAAATTACTTAATTAAAATACATTATCATGACTGTGCGGTTAATAATGATAATTCAATTGTTAATTTCTTCTTTTCAATTTTTCTCTCCTCTTGTAATTCAATAGAATCAGTTAAGGAAAATGTAAAATTAGTTTTACATACATTATATATCTCGATACAAATATTTCTTAAGTACAAGCATTTCTTTAGCTGTTCAAGATTTTCAATATTTGCTTTGTAGATCGTTGCACATAAAATGGTATTAAAAGCGATTGATCTATGTACCAAGTACCTCAACTCCAGGCGACACACGCGGGGGCGTCTGTTGCCGCAGAATGGAGTACCAGAGAGTTGAAGCACAACTAGCCGCAGCTTTAATAGGAAGCAGGAGGGAGAGGAATATCCTCTCTATCGAGACGAGGGTCCCCGTCCGCACATCTACGGGTGACCCAGGCGCGCGACCAGGGCATCGATGCATACTAATCGTGAGCCCGTACCCTGGTCTACATACGCGCACAAGCGGCCTAGGAGTTTTAGCCGGTAAGAGTCCGACATAACCCTCTCACTGTCTCCCGGCAGTGGGAGGTGTATCCCATGTAGGATTTCCCCTAGTAAAAAAAAAAGGTACGAAATACCTCCAAGTACCAAATATTCAAGTACCTGAATCATGTCTAAAAATCCTTACAAACACAGATGATATTATAAGTTGACTAGTGTTTAAAGCATACGTTCAAGATAATGGACTTGAATATTGTAATCCGTAGCTCCCAAGTGTAACTACGAACAACATCGAGATTAGCAATACGTTAATAAACAAGTGGAAATTCTTGAATATATATTTTTTATCGTAAAACTAATATAAGTTTGCCATGACGTAATCGATGGACTGTGCGGATAGTTTCCAAATGCCAACTGGATATGCATTCCTGTTACTTCTTCTGTCTGTCTTATTAGTAAAATCGGAAAATATGCTATATTTACAGTAACTTCATCTCTATACCCATATACGATGTTAAAATTAACAAAATACCGTAGTGCGATGGAATTTCTTTAATTCTACAAATGCCGCTCGAATGTATATTACAAAACAGTAAATCTGAATTATAGATCTTTATCACCGACGCGCAGCGATCTGGGTTCCAATGCTACCGTTACATAGACATATGAGTTAACTTTATTGCTGGTGTAAATAACTGATTGCCCATAAAAAATGAGTGATTCTTAAAACAGAAACTTATTTGAGAATGAAAATATTCCATTTTATAGCTGAACGTAAAGCAAGTGCTGATAAATGAGATTAATTAGATTAAACGGACGTGAAGTAACAGTACTTGCATTGTTGCGTTTTGTTCTGTGAGTGAGAGCGCCGGACAACCAACTCCCCTCCCCTCCCCACTTCCCCACTCCTCCTCCTCGCAAACAGAGGCTGACAACGCACTTGCGACTCTTCTGGTGTTGCAAGTGTCTATGGACGGCGGTGATCACTTATCATCAGGTGACCCACCTGTTTGTTTGCCACCAATAATATAAAAATTAAAAAAAAAAAACTAAGAAACTTGCTAATAAAATTATAAAACAAAAAAAAAATCAGCAATAATACAATAAATATGTGTTAGTTAATTCATCGATGGATGAACTTGAAACTATGACGCAAAGTAATAACAAAATATTATCATAATTTCATCAAAGGCTTAGTTGAAATCTACAATAAATATACGCACACAAGGTTAATCACAGCGTTTCTTTGGAACGAACGAAGTTATGCATAATTTACAGACATTTAAATTCCTGACAGCGAGAATTCTTTTGTCAAATTATGCAAATGCAAACTATATAATGTAAATTCAACAAGGAAAACCGGTTTCAGCAATTCATTTAGTTTATCAATCATATTTATACGTAGCGTTAAGATATAAGTAACGGCTTTTAAAAAACTTGTTAATAATTGCATAACTTATAGCCCCAAAGTAATAAAATAGTAATAAAAATATTATATGGTGGTAGAGCCATGCTGAAACTATTACTGGTTGAACTACTATTACGGGTACGCCCGGGGTAGTACCACCCTCTCATAGAAAACCGGCGTGAAGTAACGGTGCTTGCATTGTTGCGTTTCGTTCGGTCAGTGAGAGCGCCGGAGGCCCACCTTCCCTCCCCTCTCCTCTCCCTCCCCTAACCCTTCCCCCCAAAGGGTGGCAACGCACTAGCAACTCCTCTGGTTTTGTTAGTGTCTATGGACGGTCGTGATCACTTAATATCAGGTAACCCACCTGTTCGTTCACAACTATGACATAAAAAAAAAACTTATTTATCGACATCAGTATTATTCTCATTCAACATCTTTATAAATACAGTTTAATATTGTCCTGTAATTTGTGCAAGCTTCAATGTCTAATCGGTAGTCCGATGTAGCTGTTAAGTCCCTGCTAGGTCAATAGCGTAGTCAGTTAAAAAAAAAACTTCACTCGCGCGCAATAATACAAACTGTATAACGAGAATACCATTAAAATATAGGTTAATATAATGCATATATGGTGCAGGAAAACATTGCGAGGAAACCCGAACCTGAGAAATATTCTTGTAGTGCTACTGTATGTGGGAAAACAGAATTGTGGATTTCTCAGAGTTTGAAATCTCCACTACATCGTGTACTGACGTGGCCATACCTTCCATCGGGATGAGGCATATGCAGTTGGTCTTTTATGGACCGATGATAACAACGATATTTATGAATTAAAAATAAAAGCTTAGAGAATAACCCATCAAATCAACGCTAAAAATTCTTGAATGAAATTCAAAACTATTTAAAAATGTAGTTGATAGAAGTCAGTTTATATTCGAAATGAAGATTTCTATGGCCATAAATTATGTAAACACTGTTCTCTCGTGCGTACGCAACGTTAATGCTCTCGCATAAAAACATCGACAATTCAAAGACGTCGCCGTTTATTTCAATACGAATGGTTTTTTTCCTGTTTTTATAATTTGGTTTTAACTTGTTTTATGATACGTTTGACATCACGAAAGACTTCTATAACTAATCTCGACAATTTTAAAGAGGAACGGTAAATAATTTTTTGTTAAATTTAAATACTTTTTAAATATGACGTATGTCAATAAAAAGAAATTTTATATATTCATTTCATTGTTATTGATTATAGTCAACTTTGGAATTGACTAAGGCACCTGAGATATTTAGAATTAATAAACCTATCGATATGCCTGTTTCAAATAAACGAATCTCAACAAATACAGTTTAAATAATGAAAGGATACGTATAAAAAAAATCTTTTAAACGGTTCACGTTGACCGATAAGTTATTTATACATAATAGTTATCTGCAGCAGTAAACCGATCCATTGTAATAAACCTTAAGGCGGCTTCGTTACATACGGAATACCAACACGATTAGCAGTTCAAAGTAAACGTGTATAGAGAGAATGCATCGGCTTTGCTGTAACCCCGTCGTCCATTCCAATGAATCACGGAGGGGATTGATGACATCAGTACGACATTCCTCGACCGCAACGTTTGGTTAATGCAAATATTTCAATATCCGGAATCGAGATGTTCCGTAATATATTTTTAAATGTATAAACTTTGGTCAAGTCCTCGACGATGTCAATAGACCATTGGCCTTCTGTAATTGTGGTGCGCAAACATTTTATGAAGTACATTACACGTACAACCGAATAAAACGTGTGCACCATAAAATAAACTAGAATTGAAAAATAAATTCAAAATTAAAACGTGGGGCTATCTATGAGATATCTATAACAATCAATCCTACAGTTTTCTGTCAAAAAATTAATTTGAAGTGCCATCTGTACGAGACAAATGAAACTTACATTTAATAACAGTAATCAACATTGACAATTATTTAATTTGTAATTTAAAAAAAACTGAGGCCATTTATCGAAATATATGTTATCCTATCTCTCAAGTTGGACCAAATTATGCATAAATGCCTACTTACATGAAGATCGGTCGAGCAGTTTCGGAGTTCATCGTGGGCAAACATCATGACACTGGTCAATAGAACATTGACCTTCTGTAATTTTGGTATGCAAACATTATATTAATTATATTGATCTCTGGATACACCCTGGAGGTAAACAAATACACGGTACAGTGTCAAATGTTAAGCATAGTAGAAACCAAACAAAGACGATTAAGGGGTCTAAAATTCATGCTCTGTTAACGCTATCCCTCTGAACCTGTGTATATTTCGAGTTTCTTTTGTGGGACTAGATGCTATATAAAGGAGAGAATACAGTGGTTCCACAGCTTCACACCTTATTTCATATGAGTTAAGATCCACGTAAGTTATATAAAGAGTTGAAATTTTATTTAAAATTAAATTCTTTGTCTCAGGTATGGTGAAAATAACTTGGATATTATGTCCTCTATATTAAACTTGATTATATGTAGCATAAGCAGGTATTTTTTGTTTATTAAAAAACTTGTAAATTTACTGAGATTTTGGTACCTTTAATCAGGCTGCGATATGCGAGGGGGCTACGGCCAATTGATTTTTTTAAATTGAAACCTATTAATTAAAAAAAAGAACAATTATCTCTATATCATTGTTAAAGGTTCCATGTAACTATAGTTTACCATTATCTTTACCAAAATTCAATAGTTTTGTTGTAATTCGTACTGAAATACTGTGAAAATGAGCCTTTGTTGAGAACGTGTCCTTAAGCAAAAATCATTATGTGATTCGACCATAATTTTAAACATAAGCGAAGCCACTAAACACTTACCAAAAAATGTTAAGAAACAATAAAAATCACGAACATATAAGCAATGATAAAATATATTTCAAACGAGATAACCATCGCGCAGCTGCTTACTTAGCCCATAAAACTTGCCGTATTAAAGTGGGTTTTAATAGGAAATTTCGTCAAATCTAACGATCAATTAAAGAACTTGACTAATAACGTATTGCGTACTACGATATATGTTACGCTTTTGCGATATCTAAACCATGTTTCTGCGGGCCATGAAGCCATGCAGTCGCGTAAATCGATCGCAAGTATGCCGATGGACCTACTTGGTGATTAGAGTTATTCAGTGTAGAAGGGAGAGACGAGGTATCGTCGGAAGGATAAACACTGAAACAATTTTAGTATAATAGCGCCCTGAGAATGTAAAATATCTGACAATGTTTATGCCGGAGTTTGCAATTAAGTAGATACATCTAAAAACTAAGAAATGTATCGGCATAGGATTATGACCATTCGATGCGGGGCGTTTCGTAAATGGTTCTGGGCCACTTATTTTTGGATTCGATTAATCCTTTGCCATTTTTTTAATATGTACAGCGAAGCGGGTGGGTATTAGCTAGTAAATAAATATGAAGATATAATTTTACTCACGGTTATTAATTCCTAAAGCAAGCAGGTTATCTTATATACATCTATGAGAAGATGAATTAGAATGTAAATCTAACTTGTTTGTATTTTTTGATTTTAGTGAAAAAAATTGTTGCAGGTGTTTAGGAAATAAGTAATAGAATACATTTCAATCATTCTTGAAAATGTCTGTCTGTCTGTTTGTTTGTATGAACACGCATCACTACTAAAGCACAGGGTTCACAATAAAACAAATTGTAAAGTATATCTTCGGAAGTAACTTAGTCTTTGTTTCATTAAAATCGGTTCACTCTATCAAAAGTTATTGTATTTTGAATGACGAGTCGAGGCAAGTACGAGAGAAAAGTAGTAATGTATACTAATATTATAAAGCTTATTTGTTTGGTTGAACGCGCTACTCTTAGGAACTAATGTTTCAAAACCGGGAGGTTTCTTTCCTTTTGAGAGTTTCCGCTGCGTGCTAGCGTTAGCCCAAAGTAACTATTCGACTCGGACGAAGTCGCGGGTAGAAGCTAGTCGTAAATATACTAAATAGCCGGTTATAGGTTAGAGAGGTAGGTTTGAAACCTAACAACTGAGTCGGAGCTTCCAGTGAAGGACAACATCATGATGAAAACATAGCATGGTGGTATAGATTGTTTAAGACCGTCTTGCTAACTACCCTCAAGTTGAAAATCTGTCGCCAAGTATATGTTGCACCTGAGAACTAGTCCCGTCTAGGTTTAGTGTGCTTTACATCTTAGACCACACCGTCATTTAAAATCAGATGAGCGTCTGGTCAAACTCCAAAATCTATAAAATAAAAAAGGATATACGATTATCTTCTACGAGTAAAGAGGACAACCAAAAGGTCAACGACCACCTCAATCTGATATGAACATCAGGTGCCTGATATGACGAAATTAATGAACTCGGGTATCACAGAGTGAATTGGGTCATAATTGGCAGAGCGGTTTGCGGAACGTGCAGTGTAACTGGCAGAAATGCATTAACCGTTCACGGAGCTGCCTCAAGGAACATTCGTGTAATGATTTCAAATTACAATAAACTGTAATGTCGTCGCTGTAAAATACAAGTTCGCTTGAATTTGGAAAGAAAGCCATACGCTATATTCATCATATAACTTCAAACTGTCGTATTCAGAAGTATGCCCTCGAGTTTTATACTCACATAAAAATTTATTTAAAAATCTATCTCTCTCTGTCACTAAGTTTTAATAGTTTATTAACTACTAATCTGATATAAAGTAACGTTCTCTTTTTTCTAAACATACGTCAGAGTTGGAGTCGGCTTGGTTGGCAACTTTAAAAAAATTCACGACTTTCTCTACTTCCATATTCAACATTAAAATAGAACCAACAAGTTTAAATATTTCTATCTTCCGAGATGAATGTGAAAGATTAACAACATAAAAACGTTGAATAATTTACCAAATTCTTGGGAAATCATAAAAACGTATTTCTTAGAGTTATTTATACAAACGGTAATTTACACCCAACCGACAAGTGTCATGTAGTGTTAGCTCAAGCACATACCCCAGCTGTCTCGAGTAATATTTGCTTATCTTCTTCAAACGACGAGGCGGCAATATTCGCCAGTGTCATTTTTTTACCCTTTCACGAAAATATTATATAACTACACTTTCATTCACCTTATGATGTTAAATCTATATTTTTAATCTCCAACATCTATACTAATCTATATATACGAGTACATACTTATATACTAATATTATAATGCTGAAGAGTTTTTTTGCTTGAACGCGATAATCTCAGAAACTACTGGTCCGATTTGAAAAATTCTTGT